>JALPQI010012031.1:0-38215 GCA_025490895.1 Thaumatotibia leucotreta
TGTGCAAAATTTACCAATTCATCATCATCATCATCAGCCTATGTTAGTCCACAGCTGGACGTAGGCCTCTCCTATTAACTATGCGTATAGACGCATTAGGAGGTAAATGGCCATAATCGCCACGCTGGGCAAGTGGATTGACAATCGCAGTAATGTGTCCACTATGATGACGCTGCTGCTCGTCATCAATCTTGTAGAATAGTCAGTGACACTTCAATCCCTTAGTCGACTCTTACGACACCCGCAGGAGGAGTTGGGGTGGTGACAAATGTATTCTTACTGCCGTTACCACACGGCAATTTACCAATTATATTCTTCAAATTCGAATCACTGTGATGCGGTCAATGGCCGAGCTTCCACAGCTCCGCTCCGCTCCGCGTCAGTGGAGCCGCACCCTTAAACCCAAAGAGTTCTCTCTTAAAAGTGAAAAAGTAAAAAAGAGAGTGTTAAAATCTGTTATTTGATCAATTAGCTCGCGCCCGTCTATTAAGTTGCAGTTACAAATTAAGAAGAGGAGGACGGGTAATCGGATTGCCGGTCTGTGTCAACAGCGTAACGAGGCGGCAAGCGCCGTGGACACGGTATTTTAGAAGGAAAATTCTAGAAGAAATGGGAAATAGGTAAATAACTTAAGTAAGTCACTGGCTGCCACGATCTACCAATGAAATTCAGTTTAGGACTTAATCTGTAGGCTTATGATGCTACCGCGTCTGATCGTTTGTCGTCGTTGCCGTTACGTTCTAATAAGGCACACGAGAGACATGTGTTGTCTCCACAGAATTAGATTTGGATAGAAGAAACAAGTTCATTCATTTGTATGGCGGCCGAGCGTGTCAGATTTTGTACTGAAGTTATTACTTGCCTATGATTTTAAACATGTATTAGGCCCTTGAGAATTCATATTTTTTTGTGTTGTTGCAATTAATATTACTAAAGGAGGCATTATTAATGTGTTTGTTCACTTCCACTTACAAAATTTGACGCCCGAAAGCTGCAAGCTGCGATTAAAGACGGACAAGTCAATAGATTTTACTAAGTTCATTTGACACGCTAAGTAGATACGTTTGCTTGATCTATGGTATATATGACATCTGTGGTTGTCTCACCAAGAATGTGTCCTGGCAGTGCGCGCACACGACCCGACACATCTCCGGCAGCGTGGGCACGGGCAGCGAGGGCATGGGCAGCGAGGGCATGGGCAGCGTGAGCACGGGCAGCGTGCCGGGCGACGACGCCACTACGCCAGGTTGCGTTTACAGTCAGCTAGCTCGCATCTTTAGCTGACGACACGAGAGATATATGTTTTCTTACCAAGAATGTGTCCTAGCAGTGCGCGCACAAAACCCGGCACATGCCCGGCAGCGTGGGCATGGGCAGCGTGCCGGGCGACGACGCCAGGTTGCGTTTACAGTCAGCTCGCATCTTTAGCTGACGACACGAGAGATATGTGTTTCCTTACCAAGAATGTGTCCTAGCAGTGCGCGCACAAAACCCGGCACATGCCCGGCAGCGTGCTAGCGCGAAAGTGATAAATGGATAAAACGGGACTATCATAATCCATCCGTTGTCTTAAATACACGGTGCCTCGCGAGGAACCCACATAATTTTAATACTGAATTCCTGAGCATATTTAGAGTATTTAATGTTAAATAAAATTTCCTGGATTTGGCTTGGTTCCAAAGATAATTAACCTTTTTTCGGAAAAAGTTTTTCGACGTAACTCGTCATAAAACTTCTTTATGATTACAATGCTGCCACAATGTGTTCTAATATTACCACACCTTTTGCCTGACAATCAAAAAATAAGAATAGACTTGACGAAAAAAACCTGTCCCTAAAAAAAAAACATTTAAAAAATTAGTTTGAACAAATTGTTGTTGTAATAAAAAGTATTGGAAATTGATAGGTTTTATGTGGAAACTAGCTGGATTAACTACAGTAATAATTAGTAAAATACCATATTTGTCTTAGACAATCAAAGGACACATGTATTCATTTGTTCAAGTAAATAGACAAAATAGAAAAGCATAGACAATATAAACATACGCAGAATAAGAGAATGGCCAGTAAGTGGCGCTCAGGTTATATTATTAAAACCTGTTTAGTTTATGTTCCAACACCTGCCCTTGAACTAAACAGTTTTTAAACCAAGATTAGAAACACAATTTAAATGTTTATCTTTACACAAAGGCTTAGTTAAAACATCCGCAGGCATTTGATCCGTAGACAAGTATTCTAAGTTAATAATTTTATCACTCACAACTTGCCGCACATAATGATGTCGAATGTCTATATGTTTGCTTCTGCTATGATTGATTTGACTATTGCAAATCTTCTGCGCTGACTGACTATCGTTATACAAAGTAATAGGTAAGCATTTACCTAGGCATTCATGTAAGAAAGTCCTGATGAATGCAGCTTCTTTAGCTCCCTCGCATAGTCCCATGTACTCCGATTCTGTCGAAGATAAAGCTATGGTTCTTTGCTTACGACTCTCCCATGACACAGCCGAATTGCTTATCTTGAACACGTAACCTGTATACGAGCGTCGGTCCAGCGGATTAGACGCCCAATCTGCATCTACATATCCTGTAACAGATAAGGTTGATTTCTCATATTGTAAGGAATAGTCTATAGTTCCTTTCAAATATCGAAGAACACGCTTCGCTGCTTTCCAATGCATCTCAGAATAACAGTTGTTGAACTGGCTCAATAGGCTTGCTGCATGTGCAATGTCGGGTCTTGTGCACACCGCTAAATACATGATACATCCAATCATACTTCTGTACTTGGACTCTGGATCACAGTGTTTTCCTTTTTCAAATTTCAAACCAGTCTCCAAAGGTGTACTCACAGGCTTGCAGTCTGTCATATTGAATTGTTCCAATAAAATATATACAAAAGGTATATAATTTTTCTGATCAAGAGTAATTTTGTTTTTATCTTGAGTCAATCTCATGCCCAATATATGCGTAGCACGACCAAGGTCCTTCATCTCAAATATTCTCATCAATTCTGTCTTCAGCTTTCTCTTTTCCTCTGTATCTTTGCTAAAAATCAAAATGTCATCCACATATAATGCTAGTATAATGAGATTACCAGTAGAATCCGATTTAATGTAAACACAGGGTTCGCTGAGTGATTTTCTGAACTTGAGAACCTTCAGGGCATTATCAATTTTGTCATACCAGGCCTTCGATGCCTGTTTCAGTCCATAGACTGCTTTGTTAAGTCTAAACACGTAGTTTTCTTTACCTTTTACTTTATACCCATCTGGCTGTTCCATATAGACAGTCTCCTTTAAGTCACCATTGAGAAACGCTGTCTTAACATCCATGTGGTCAACATTCATGTCTAAGTTGACTGCCAGGGCAAGTAAAGTCCGTATTGTCGAGTATCTTACCACAGGCGAATAGGTCTCATTGTAGTCTATGCCATATTCCTGGGTAAAACCCTTAGCTACGAGTCTAGCTTTATAACGAAGTAACTGACCTTCTAATCCAAGTTTCTTCTTGAAAATCCACTTACATTTTACAGCTTTCTTTCCAGCAGGTAATAATGTCAATGTCCAGGCTTTGTTCTTTTCAAATGACTTGTACTCATCTACTATAGCTTCCCACCAGTATTCTTTTTCTGGTCCTGACAGCGCTTCACGAATAGTCTTTGGTTCAGCACCTTGACTTGCAGCTGTCATAGCAATAACACTATTAGCGGAGTCATATTCACTAGAACCTCGATCCGTAGTCATATTAGGATCCCATGTAACATCATTTGGGTCATCTTGATAACTGATACCAGATGTGCTCAGCTCATTTTCGGATATTTCAAGTACTTCGGAAACATTATGTACTTCTGGTATTTTGGTTACATCAGGTACTTCAGGTACATCAGGTACTTCATGTTCTTCAGGTACTTCGAGTACATCAGGTACTCCGAGTGCATCAGGTATATCAAATACATCAGGTACTTCTGGCACTTCAAGCACATGAGGTACTTCGGGTACTTCAGGCAACTCCATAACAGGATCAGCTGGCAAAGAATCACATTTTAAAGGAGTTTCATCCATGCCATCGCTAGTTAAATGTAACTGACAATCAGTAATAGGGGTTTGCTGACTCAGTTTTATATCTTTATACATTTTATCTTCTAAAAAGTGTACATCTCGAGACTTGATACATTTAGACGGGTTTTCAGGATCAATCAGTCTATAACCTTTTGATGCTTCGCAATATCCCACAAATACATACATTTTGCTCTTTGCATCCAATTTCTTACGTTTTTCTTTGGGAATCATTGCATAGGCAACACAGCCAAATACTTTCAAATTAGATAGGTTGACTTTATTACCTGACCATAGTTCTTCAGGTGTGGTGCCTCTTACCGCCTTACTTGGTGACTTATTCTTGATATGTATTGCTGTATTCAACGCCTCGGCCCAAAACCTCTTGTCCATTCCAGCATCCTGCAGCATACAGCGTGCAGCCTGCATCGTCGTGCGGTTGTATCTCTCCGCGACCCCGTTCTGAGCTGATGAATAAGGCACGGTTGTCTGGTGCTGGATGCCATGCTCTTTCAGAAACATCTGGAACTGTTTATTCACATATTCAAGGCCGTTATCAGAACGTAATGCTTTTATCTTTAAATCAGTTTGATTTTCCACAAAGCTCTTAAAAGTTTTAAATACAGACAATACTTCAGCTTTGCTTTTAATGAAATAGCCAAAAGTCATTCTAGAATAGTCATCAATAAATGTCAAGAGATATCTACAACCACTGAATGAGGAAACTGGCATCGGTCCCATTAAATCACTATGGATTAGACCTAGTTTCTCAGTAGCTCTTGTATAAGATCTTTTTGGGAAAGGTAATCTACTTTGTTTCCCTTCAAGACATGCTACGCAGGGAGTATGCTTATCATCAGTGTAATCTATTCCACTAGCCATACCTCGTTTTAGCAAATCCATACTCCGTCTATTCAGGTGCGCCAGTCTCCGGTGCCATAAGTCCTGGGATGGCTTCATTCCACACAGGTTAGCAGCAGCATCATCACCACTTGACAAGATTTCAGGTATAGGCTCACCCAAATCCAAAGAGTGACAGGCCGCAGCTTGTTCGTTTCCATGTGACACTGTTGACACTTGACGCTCCATATCCAGTTCATAGACGCCGTTCACCTTCGTAGCACTGGCAATTACTTCTTTGCCACAGTAAATTATGCACTTTTGCTTCTTAAAATGCACTTCCAGTCCTTTATCTACCATCTTGCCAACGGAAATAAGATTGGTTGACAATCCGGGCACGTATATAACGTCACTCAATTTCGTAGTTTCATTGTGCCCTTTTAACAACAATTCCACCGTTCCATATCCTTCACTATGCAACTTTTCCTTATTAGCAACGGTAACTGAACGCGGCGAGTCTTCAACATAATCTTTAATTAGTGTTTTGGAATTTGTCATATGTACCCACTGTCAATGTAAAAAGAGTTTGACTTTATGTCAACAGCCAAAGCGGTTATTAAAGATCCATTCCACGCTTTATCAGTCTTCTCACTCTTATTAGCTTTATTCGGACAGTTCTTTGCATAATGATTCGGTTTCTTGCATATGAAACATTTAACTTTTGTAGAATGTTTATTGACACTTTTCGAACTTGTACCCCGGTTCGTAAACATAGAACTTTCTTCAGATTTATCGTCCCTTCGTAAATTTTCTTGAAGTAATTTACTTTTTACTGTTTCACTAGACAATTTAATGTTTGAGTTTTCCAACGCCATTATAAGTGGATCATAGTCTGGTGGTAGCCCACTCAACATAATAACTGACAGGAAATCATCATCTAATGGAGCATTTATGTCTCGTAGTTGTTGATCTACATCGGTGATCTTCAAGAGATACGCCTCCATATCTTTAAATTGCTCTAGTTTTAATCCAAATAACGTACGTAGCAGTCCTAGCCTTCTGCATAAGCCTTTATCTTCATAGGCCTTTTTGAGGTTGTTCCAAGCTTCGTAACCAGTCTTTGCGTTACGTACATGCGAAAAAGATGATGGGAGCACCATTAGGCATATTTTTGCAAGCGTTTTCTGTTGTTTACGATTGTCACTGACCTTGGGAACGCCGGTTGACGATTCCTCTATGCAATCCCATAAATCTTCGTGTATCAAGTACATACGCATCAAAAACTACCAGTTTCCGTAGTGTGATATTCCACCGAGCTTTTGAAAATTGACCGCGATCCCGGAACTAGTCGCTGAAGACCTCGCTGCCGGCAATTCATCATCCGACATTTCGAATAAATTTTACACTTTTGCCGAAAAATTTTTACGTACTTATTATTTTCGTAACCTGGGCCCATAACCTGATAGGTTTTATGTGGAAACTAGCTGGATTAACTACAGTAATAATTAGTAAAATACCATATTTGTCTTAGACAATCAAAGGACACATGTATTCATTTGTTCAAGTAAATAGACAAAATAGAAAAGCATAGACAATATAAACATACGCAGAATAAGAGAATGGCCAGTAAGTGGCGCTCAGGTTATATTATTAAAACCTGTTTAGTTTATGTTCCAACAGAAATGTTAAAAAGTATTCAAAAAGTCTAAAAAAAATCGTTTTTTTTTTTGTGGAATTTGACATTTCGTCTCATAATATTTTTTGTTTATTTTGATGTCTAGAATGCATAGTTAAAATTATGTGGTTTCCTCGCGAGGCACCGTGTATAATGGTACCGCGTCTAATCGTTTGTCGTTCTAATTAAGTATGCAAGCGCGAAAGTGATGCGTAGGTAGTACGATAAATAGATAAAGCGGGACCAATGAGTCAGTTCCATAGAATAGAACTGTCAAAAACTGACAGGCTGAATCTTAACTGAATCGCATTCAAGAGGTCTATGCCCCTTTTTATATGTAGTAGCGACCTATTCAAAAAGAAAATACATGTTAAAAATACGAACACATAATGGCTACATGGATAGGTTCCAACTATAATATACAACAGGGAGCTCCATTTAAAATGTTCACTTATGTCTTTTTTAATACCGTAAGTAAATATGTTGGCAATAACGACATATTCAATATGTAAAATATCACAAAAATGTAAATAGTAAGGTACCTAACTTAGCTCAGCCATTCTCGCAAAAGTGGTAGGTATTTACTCCCCCTCTTGTGTTTTTTGGTTTTCCCAATCAGAATAACAAGTTTCGTCGATCCTAAACCTAAAGTTAAGTTAAAGAAACGCCCTAAAATTTTCACACATTTTAGTAAAAAAAAAGTAATGGAAAAAACAAACGAAATAATTAAGAAATCACCTTTGCAATGGCAATCTATCAGACGGAAATATATCTTGGGCTCGTTTCTCAAACGCTTGTAACTTATAATACAATTGGAAGTCTCTTTTTAACACTATTAATTACTAAGGACTTCCGCTTGTATTACAAGTTATAAGCTTTCGAGAAATAGGCCCCTAGCCTGACAGATCAACTAAAAATTTAACTATTTTGTGGAACAGCTCAAATTGTTTTATCAACTCTTTTGAGAGTTATATTTTTTTAAGTAGTGGCACTACGTACTTCTTTATGACATTTAGTATTCATTTTAAATCTTACCCTTATTATGTTATAGGCAAAATTCCATAAACCTGGATTTTGCCGCGTCCAAATTTGTTGCTTCCGTCGCGCTAGTGATTACGCTAACTGCCAGACTACTGACTTTTTATCTGGAAATATCCGACTAGTTTTAAATTTCCTTATTATATCACTGTTGCATAAACTAATAATAGCTTAACACGCATTCGTAACTTATTACAATTAACATACGATTACGATTGTAGGTTACAATTTTGGCCAAAAAATAGTTGCATTGCATTCTCGTTACCTGTCAGCATTTGGGACTCAAAATAGGGTTTTAAGAAGTTCCATAAGGATCGATATATTTTTTTTAATTATACATATAATAGAAATATTGCACATAACATAAATAAAAGTGGGGCGGCCGGTTAAAGGGCTTTTACCTACTCACTCTTTTGATTAAAACAAATAAAATGAGAGAGTATTTCCTACCACCCTATTTAAACGACAACCACACTATTTAAACGACTACCACACTGTTTAAACGACTACCACACTTTTTAAACGACTACCACACTATTTAAACGACCACACTCATGTACAGTGCGAAACAAATGTGGAGCATTTTTCGACTTAAAAACGTGAATAACTCGCGGGAAATATAATTTTGGTATTAATGAGAGAGTTTTGTTTAAAAAATAAAAAAAAGATTTGTGCGAAACAATAATTTTCACTTATTCGGTTTAAAGAAACTTTATTGTCTAAGAAATTACAGAAATTTCACTTACAAGACAATTTATAAAATGATATCTTAAAAATAATTACAAGTTAGGTACGCAATAAACAAGCACGTGTGATTATGTTTAACAATAAACAGTTGCATTATTATAACTAATGACATAATGATACAATAATATTAAATAGAAAAATCGACCCTATGCCGTTATCAAAAGGTTTATTTATCATTGGCCACTAATAGGAACTTACGAAGAAGTTATGAATTTGTGTAACTTGTTTACTCTGTTTGCAGGGCCAGTCAAACGAGATTTTTAAGCAATAGTTAATTAACTGGTTACTGATATATCCTTTTTGGAGTATTAGTTAAGTGTTAGTTAAGGAACTAGTTACAATCTGAGTTATTAGGTATGATATTATAGTATATTTTTTATTGTATGTTATGTGAATTCGTTTATTAATGTTTTTTTTTTATTTATTTACCAAGAATATTTAGATAGTAGGTAAGTAGTTTTTGTTTTATTTATTTTTTTACATTACAGGCTAATTAGTATTATTAAGTATATATGTATATATTTACGATTTTAGTTTTTTATGTGATATTATTTATGACATGTGATTTTAATTTGTTTTTGAATTTGTTAAACGGTTTGATATCTTTCAGAGTTTTAGGTAAGTTGTTATATAATTTAGCGCCATCATACATCAAATTTCGGTTTCCGTATCTGGTTCTAGGGAATCGTAACGCTAAGTGATCCGCGTTTCTAAGTTTCATTTGTTGATGTTTACTTTTAGTGTTAAAGGTGATTTCGGAATGTATTGAATTACTTACTTACTTATTCTTGATAATACCCCTTATATTTATCAAAAAGAGCGCCCTTTCTTTACTTCTAACTTGGCCGATTAATCCTTAAATAATTGACTTAAGTATTGATGAAAGTATACACGGTGTTACGTCAGCATTCCGAAAGATTTTAATGCTGGATTCTTGATCATATTTAGAGTCTAAAATGTTACATAAAATTTCCTGGATTCGGCTTGGTTTCAGAGATAATCAACCTTTTTTCGAAATAAGTTTTTCGACGTAACTCGTCATTTAACTTCTTTTGGATTACAATGCTACCACAATGTGTTCTAATATTACATATTACCACACTTTTTGCCGGACAATCAAAAAATACGAATAGACTTGACGAAATAACCTCTACCTAAAAAAAACAATTGAAATAAATAATTTAAACAAATTGTTGTCATGATAAAAAGTACTGGAAATGTTAAAAAGTATTCAAATCAGCCTAAAATAAAAAAATTTTTTTTTTTTTTGGTAGAATTGACATTAGGTCTCAAAATATTTTTTGTTTATTTTGATGTATAGAATGCGTAGTTAAAATCTTTCGCAATGCTCGCGTAACACCGTGTATAAAGATGGAGTGTAATTAATGTATATGTGGTTGCCGATAAATATAAGTAAATATTAAAAGGGCAAGTTGCTTACATTTCGTAAATTTCTAATCATTGGATTTGCTTACAAGGGTCACCGCTTTTATTTTTACAACCTGTTTATAAAGGGCATTTGGTAGTTAGGCTAGAAGAATAATAATAGAGAAAGAACATATAAAAGTCAGAAGGGGCACAAAAGGTTAGTTGGTACAGCCACAGATTATCTACTTAATAGTGTAGCTGTAGATACGTCATCAAAAAATCGACCCGTAATATTTTTGTTTCATTGAAGTAGTTTTTTTTTTCTCTCATTCGCTATTTAGTTTAACGATTCAAAAGCGCTCGTTGCTGGACCTAATTGAATAAAGAATATTTTGACTTTGACTTTGAAGTACCTACATGCCTGGGTACCAGCGTGTAGTAGTACTTATGGCCAAATATTCGAGTGCTTCATCCTTTGCTTAAATATTTTTTATGAAGTATTTGTCACTTAAACTTCAAAAAGTGTGACTGCCTATTAAGTGACTCCATTGATGACTAAAAAATAAGGCACAGCTAATAATTGTAAAAACTATAAATTGTTTAAACATACGATCAATTAATTTGTTTACTTTTAGAATTAACAGAATAATGATTTTGAGAAAAAATTTCAATAATTTTCAACCAACCTAGTTTAACGCAAACCCTAAAAAAAAAATTCATTGTTTTCAAAAATGTTAAATGCATGCTACTAAAAAATTGTATGTAAATACGCCAGCATTATTTAATCTGTGCCACCGCTAAAACTTTACGCACGATATTTATTATTCCCACGCCAAGTGAGCCCTAAAAAGGCTTTCAACCCCCACAATTAAGCATTCGCAGTGAAATTTTGATCTTAGCAGCAACACTTAGAGTGTAAAGTGTTAATTATTCAGGGGGCGGTTGGCGGGACGAGTTATACGGGTCAGAAGGACATTGAAATTGGCGACAGTAGGTTCACTTCAGGCCTGCTACCGCGAACACCTAACTTCGTAAATTTCAGGGATTTATCTCTGTCACTCCTACAAAGGCGTCATTAGAGTGACAGAGAAAATCCAAGAAATTTGCGATCTTCGATGTTCGCGGTAGCAGGCTAGGGTCATTTTCAAAATGTGTCCGCTACCGCGCCTAATTCCCACACCTCTTTCCGTTCATTTTATACTGAGAAATATTTTAATCCAGCAATGGTTAGGGGTTTACTCAGTGTCGCGTTTTACTTAATTAATATTTATAATAATAATAATGAAAAAGTAAAAGCTCTTTTTGCGAGATTTTTTTGTGCTTAATGGAATTAGCAGACGACCATCACTTTACGTAAGTTACGTCAAATAATATAAATACATTTCTAAACGTATATTATGTCGCATAAAAGTCAAAAAAGTTGACATATTTTTAGAGCCAACCATTTCAAACTTTTAGTTGATAGGACAGGTACAAAATGTTCAATCTAGTTTGTTACTCGGGAACTAAATGTGTTACTGGCAGATAAAGCTAATAAAATGTTTCTGAAAACAACGTCAACAAAGATAAGGCAAAATGAGTGAGGAAAATAAGAACAGGTAACTCCACCACCATGTGGGATACATAGCCGGGAAGATAGAGTATGTTTTACAAATTCGCCAACTAACTCAGAAAAGTATAGCATCGAGCAATTTACATAGCTTTGTCTATCGACAATCGTGCTTATTCATCGTCCGTGTATTTCAAATAGCTGAATAAGACCAACTCGGAGAAGCTTCAGATATGTAGACAACCGCTAGCAACACGTAACACGTACTTCCTACAGTACGTGACATGATCGAGAAAACTCAGGTCTTTTAGAATAAGCCCGTAAATTTAGTTTTCTTCTCAAACGCTTCAGTGATCAACTGAACATTTAGTATGGAACATCAGTCGTATTTATCAGAGAAAATTCAATATTATATTTAACTTCGACACCACGTTCTTTCAGTGCTCGAGTGGAGACCACTGTTTGGCAAACGCAGTGTAGGGCGTCTACCCATGAGAGGGATCGACTATCTTATGAAGATCGCCGAGAGTCGCTGGATGCAGGTCGCTTCCAACCGGTGATGGTGAACAGGATGATCGGAACTTAAATAACAGACTGAGAGGACACTCCCTGAAACTGACACAAACGCAGACTAGCAGCAATCCCAGGCGACACTTCTTGTCTAATCGCATAGTGAAAGTGTGGAACAGTTTTCCCGAATTAGTGATCAGTACCTTCAGTGAACTCTTTTAAAAACAAACAAGTGGACATTGATAATATGCACGTATCAGCTATAAGCTGCCTGTACATTAATAAATAATAATAATGATCATACCAAGCGGTTCAGTGTGGAGAAATTAAAAACTGCAAGAGATTTTGTCCTAAGGAATGAAAATGTTGAATTTAATAACAAAAGGATTTTTTTGTCTTTATTTCTAAGAATAAGCTTTAGTATATTCCAGAGTTTATATCGGCACTTGTCACGGCTCAGATAATCTGCAGTCTGTTTGGCAACGTAATAATAAGATTGGGCGTAGGCATTAACTTTGACAAAAGCGAATGCTTTTATCGGACCTCTCGATCCAAAATTGGTAACATATCAAACGAAATATACTCGTACTTTTTACTGAAGCAAGGGGAAACCTAAACAGACATAGTTGGATTCAGTTAAGGAAGATCTAGTGTTGCGATTTTTTTGAAGAGAAAGGAAGGCGACTTAGGCAGACCCTACCATCAGTATGATGTGGTATTTAAGTGGTATTGGCACCGTGCGCGATGACAGCGCCATTGACAGGTGGCCATTTTAGACATTATAGTCCCAGCTTTCAAGCGGGAAGTAAGTAAATATTTTGAAAAATATTAATTAAATTTTGTGTTATTTTAATATATAAGGCAATTTTGGACAATTGCAGTCAGTAACATTATTGCTAATAACATTAATATTGTTATTGTATAACAGCAACGGCGTACAAGACAACTTTGTTTGTAAGTATTATGTAAGCCGATTTTTGTGTTTCGATACCGTTCAATAAAAGTTTTTTATATTCTCTAACAAATAAATTTACTTACAGCTAAACACCAATTCTCATGTAGAGAGTGTATCGTGCGACTGCGTTTATAATAAGAGTGGGAAATGCACATTGCAGCACTTATATACTTCATCAATGTTACATGAATGGTCTTGGAAATCGGTAAAATTTACAGTCACTGTTCTTCTTGGTGTTATTGCAATTAACAATAACTCACCTTACTAGGCCCATATTAAATATTTATCTGAAAACGATGAGAAAATATTTGCTGCAGTATGGATTTGACAGCTGAAGTCGGCGACCATAATGTCAATTTTAGCCGCAGCGAGCGCGGCGATCGTTTCAGCTACCCCCTCCACCCGCTTTGCACCCTGCCAATAGTTTATCAATTGTCAAGGAGAGAAATATAGAGAGAGAACGAGAAACAGAGAGACAGGGAAAGAGAGAGAAAGATAAAGAGAGAGAGAGAGATAATATACTTATTACCTATCAGTTTTTTTATACTCGTAACAGCAATACTTCTTTTAGAATGCGATGCTCCAGATGCCAACGGACCTACTGTACCTTTGCCATGCTGTCAAGGTTTCCCTTCTAGAACGTTGTGTTTACGATTCTGAACTTAAGATTAGAAGAAATGTTTATAGCTGATGATAAATACGCACAAATCTACGTGATAACGCGGTATAATCACCAACAATATATGTAAATACCTTCTCACAGTTATAACTTCTTCGGTAAATAAGTACATACCTACATATTTATATATTTTATGATTTTGTATGTTTTATATATTCATTATGTCACAATAACATAATATTTTTAGTAGAAATCCATTCATTAGGTACATACAATTGCGTTAGATTTAATAATATACCTACAACTTAAGTATACCTAAATAAAAAAATATTTTGCCTTTTGGTTGCAATTTTACAGGATTGCAAGAACCTACCTAGCACGTCAGACTATAACAGAAAATGTACTTTCAACTACCTAAAAGTCAGAGGAGACAGAGATTTATATTATACTCGTTCTCCATGACCGAACCATATTCATTGGATTTAAATTTTAGATTAGTTTTTTTACGATTGCGAGCCAAAACAGTCGTTAAGCGTAAGAGAAGAATAATTATTTTTATCGCAATGTAATAGATGGAAATAAAAAAAAAAACAATTTGAGTGTAATTTCTCTAGACAGAAAAGTCATCTTAAAATAATAGTTTTTTTTTTCGTTATGAGTATTTTTTTTTGTTCCACGTATACCAATGCTACCTATAACTACTATAACCTATAACCACCAACTGCCATACTCAATAAATGTATTATAAAGTTAATTTTAATTGACAGTGTATTAAATTTAATAAAATAATTCACACACACACATACAGTCATATAGTAATAGCGCAACGAGTAAATCCTTCGCTACTTAAAATTTTATTTAATACAGTTTCTCTGCTGTAGATTAGAGAAGAGATAGTATCACAAGATTTCAGGCTCAAATCGTGGCAGGGTCGCCATGTGAGGCTGAAAGTTTGAAGGCGTTGATTAAACCAGAGTATCAATAAGAGATAATTTTTATAGCATTGGTATTCACGTAAATAAGCATTTAATACCTTCTACAGTAACAATAAAAACTTGTTTTAAATAAAGTTAGGACGTTTACTGATACCCTACGACTATTGGGCAGTAAAAATGTGGAAGCACTTTCTTACTGCCCAATAATCTAGATCATTGCGATTGAACGAATAACTGCGACTCAGCGTGAATTATGCCTTGGATTTAGCACTGGCCAACTTCTACTTGCGATATCACTGACTTTACTTTAAGTGTTCAAGGGATTTTAAGTATAAATCGTTTTCGAAGCCAAAATCACAGATTCTAGGTCCGGATTATAGTAACTTGGTAAGCAAGCAACTGATTTATTTATTTGGAATTGCAAATAAATCGGTGCGTATTAAATAATTTAATGACATTGTGATGAATATTTAAACTGAATCTTTTTCGTTTTCATGACATTATTGTTATCGATGTTTATCAAAGTGAATTTGATGATGGCAGTATTAAGTAATACATTTGTGACCAGAGTGATCATCCCAAAGTTTCTCGAGATGACTACACCTCGACCTACACTCATACCTACTAAAGTACTAGTCGACTAAGGGATTTAAAGTGGCCAATCATCGCCAATCCGCTTGCCCAGCGTGTCTATTATGGGCATATATCTCGTTATGCCTCCATACATAAAGTTAATAAGAGAGCCCTACGTCAGCAGTGGACTAAGAGAAGCTGATGAGATGACGTTATTTGATAATTAATTTTTTTTTCGTAAACCGATAATTAATAAAACAATAACGATTGACATCTCTAGAGTTCCAAGTTGCATTATCAGATAATTATACTATAATAATAATCTATCTATTTTATCAGTGTCATGATTGTTATGGCAGGTGTTGGGACCTCTTTCCTCTATCTGCATCTCTAACCCATCCAAACTTCATCACCATAACCAATTACCCCCTTATTCATAAACGTCTGCTAACTTAACAAGCCGCTAATAATTGTTTGTCCCTTTTGCTCTTATGGACACATTGTTAAGACCGAAAGGGACAAACAATTATTATTAGCGGCTTGTTAAGTTAGCAGACGTTTATGAATAAGGGGGTTAGTCTTTTCCATTTTATTCTCGATAGTCTTTATACGCCTGCTGTGACCGGTTTACGGATATCTGTTATTGTACTCGTGAATAGGTTGCAGCAGGTGTACAACAGAACAAATTTCTCTAAAGGGCTCTACGTGTTGGATCTGTATCCCCGCGCAGGCCTATAAAAAAACCGGGATATGAAGGCCATGAATTAAGACGACATCTATCTATTTAAGAACTTTGCAGTTGTCGCCTGTCGGTGGAGCTCAAAGCACACTCGCTACGTTCCTCAATCTGAGGCAATCCATTTAAGATTATATTTTAAGACGATAGGACTCGATCTTTAAGTTTTCCTTGATGTGCTCAATGTAGTTTCTTCTAGTCCTTGTGATAGTATAAGAAAATATCGGAAATATCGAAGAAAAGTGTGGAAGGTGACTTCCATGCTTTCCTTCGATATCTCTTTCTGCTATTTTTATGTACATACCCTATATTAGTCCTCTGCTTAGCCTCTCCTTAGCCTCTCTTTAGCCTCTCCTTAGCCTATGCGAATGGACGCATTAAAATGTACATGCCCATAATCACTACGCTGGACAAGGATCGCTATAGTGTATCCACTATGATGATGCTGCTCAGCTGCGCTTCATTAATCTTCAGTACATAAATAGTCTGTGTGTCAATAACACTTAAATCCTCAGTACCAACTAGGCTACGGAGGGTGCAGTGTTATTCACTAAGGAAACCGCCTTGCTAACAGCGCCGTGTCAGCGCTGCGGCAGCGTCGAGCCTAAAAATAGTATTCACTAATGCTTTTTAAACGACACAAGCGCTCGGCGATGAATGCCGCGTGAGCTGGAACTACACTACGTCGAGAGTTACCGCCTACAGTTCGACGACGAGCTGTTCTACGTTAGTGAATACCGTTTTTCGCAGCGCTGCGCTTGACGTCAAAGTGAGGGCTATCTCGTCGTCGAGCTCGTTGATGAACGCAGCATCGAATGTGTAAATAAGAGAATAGCATAGCTGATAAATAAATAGGTTAGTTCTTCATAGAATCCAACTGCATCTTTTCCTCCGTGATTACAATTATAACAGAGAGATAAATGTAGGTAATTCTCCATAAATAAAAGAATAAATATTCTATTATGGTACATCTCCATATTACATTAATAATACAGGCGCGTTTGCAATCTATCAGAGGCTTCATACTAAATGTATAGAAACTGAATATCCTACTGTTCAATGTTAACATGCTTTTCAAGTACACTCGCCTATTTTTAAACTTGCACATGCCAACTTGCCCGGTCGAGTTTTATTTCCCATCCAGCGCCTAAATAATTCAACACCACGTACCGCCTGAATTTACTATGAGACTAGATGGCCTACCACGAAATTCGAAGTTCGTTTTCTTGCTTTTGTCCTTGTTACTCCAAGCAATATCGTCATCAGCGGGATAGAGATAGATTAATGACATTTACGATTTGCGAAGTCGCGGCAGACCTTCAGTGTATTTTAGTTGGTGAGTAATTCTGGCGGTTCAAGATGTACAAGATGAGACATTATGCCTTGTTAAAACAAGTTCTTCAGATTTACGGTGGTATAAACATAAACACATCATAAAGGTGCGGTTAAACTAAAAGAGCATTCGCTGTTCTAACCTCCCACTCTACGAAATTCGATCGGTACACAAAACGTGATTGGTTGATTTCGTAGAACGGGCGCTAGAACAGCGAATGCTCTTTTGGTTTAAACGCACCTTAATATATGCGCGCACAAACGCACGAATTCGAATGTTCACGATTTAGCGATTTTGATTCGTTACGAGCCCTCACAGTTTTTGTTGTCAAAGCACGAGGCGATCGTGTCGGATCCGGCCCGTCCTAATATAATTTGTCTTTACATAAAAGTGTGTAATATAGGCTTGTGAGGAGGGTGTTAAAGTATTTAAAACAGGCCCTTTTGAGAGGTACATGCCGTAGCCTTCAAAAGCCTGATTTTAAGGGATGTGTGAGTTTCGTCCTAAGGAAATACTTGGAACTTCTTTATACTTTTATACAAAACAATACAAAACTCTTTATGCACTCACACGTAATAAAAAAAAAGTACACAAAACAAAAGAAATTCAAAAACAGAGGTCACAAAAGGCGGCATTATCGCTAAAAATCGACCTCTTCCAGATAACCTTTGGATTAAATTTCACTGTGTTTTTATATATGTTTAACTACAAGATTATAATGTCAACATACTAATGTTTATGTAATGGTAATTTTAAGATACCTTTTAGATTTGCACTGATGTCAATGCCATCATAACATATTGTACGAAATCCTGGTGGGAATTGTCACTGGATTTAGACTTTACTTTTATGCCTATTGCTGTACCTATATCTGGTCTATTTCTGTTTTTTTCCCCAATAAAGAAAATAAAATAAAATAAACCTTTAAAAAATTTAGGCAGTAGGCTTAAATTTAGGCTTTATTGTCATTGATATAAAATCAAACGAACGTATTGTTATAAAATAAAATTAAAATTGTAATTTCTATAAAAAATAATTCTTTATCTATACACGGTGCTCGCGAGCATTCCAAAAGATTTTAACTTTGCATTCTAGACATCAAAATGAACAAAAAATATTATGAGACCTAATGTCAATTCCACCAAAAAAAAATATATTTTTTTCTTTTTTTTTTGTCTTTTTGAATACTTTTTAAAATTTCCAGTACTTTTTATCATAACAACAATTTGTTTAAATTCTTGATTTCAATTGTTTTTTTAGGTACAGATTTTTTCGTCAAGTCTATTCTTATTTTTTGATTGTCAGGCAAAAGGTGTGGTAATATTAGAACACATTGTGGTAGCATTGTAATCAAAAATAAGTTTTATGACGAGTTACATCGAAAAACTTTTTTCGGAAAAAGGTTAATTATCTCTGGAACCAAGCCGATTCCTCCAGGAAATTTTATATGACATTAAATACTCCAAATATGCTCAGGAATTCAGCATTAAAATCTTTCGGAATGCTCACGAGCACCGTGTATGTTATAGTTAGTGCATTACGATAAATGTGCAAAAACATGAGTTTCGAAACGAATGGCCATTCCCCAAAAGACGTATAAATCGACATAAGTTACGAATTTCCTCCTCTTGTATCGTAGGGCGTTTTTAGATGGCCCTCCGAAGTTTCAACCTGATAAAAAATTTACCACTTCTCGCACTAACACCATGTGTTCTGAAATAGTACATTACGATACCAGTGCGAAAAACATGAAGTTCGGAACGAGCGGCCATAAATTAAAACACGACCAGAGAGAGGAAAAGAAAAAATTACCATCTGTACTGAAATTAATATCGGTTTTCATCTTTTTTTTATTCTTAAAACGGTTCGAAGCTACATTTAACAATTTTTGGGAAGGCTCAATTATTTTGAGGAACATTACGTTATTATCGTAAAATAGGGAAGATGATGGTCGATGGGGTCGAAAAGTGCTCGAGTGGAGACCACGGCTAGACAAACGCAGCGTAGGACGTCCACGCACAAGATGGACAGACGACCTCCTTGTGAAGGTCGCCGGGACACACTGGATGCAGGTTGCATCTAACCGGTACATGTGGAGGTCCAGAGGGGAGGCCTACGTTCAGCAGTGGACGTCTTATGTCTAAGATGATGGTGATGATGATGAGGGAAGATGAACCCTTGTCCTCAGTATGTCATTGCCAGTGTCGCCAAGAAATCTATTCGAATTGACAATTGACGGTTGAGAATTGACCGATCAATTCGGATTGAGGATTGACAGAAGTACTCGTAATTAAAAATCTACAAATTGAAAATTTACGATTACTCATTACCTAAAGTGTATTCATCCTTACTTGTCTTATCATGTAAACAATCACTTTTTGATAACATTGTCACACTTTTCTCTGCAATTATACAATAATCATCACGTCAAATGTTGTTCCATGCTAAAAAAACTCGCAAAGTATTTCACTCAAATAACACTGAAAAATATCATTTCTGTAGAAATTTTCGTCAATAAACGCTGTTACGGTCGGATAACCCTCATGACATCTGACATTGCTATGTCTAGATTGTCTATGTACCGTAATGTTGGCATGATAATATATCGATATTAATACTTAAAGTACAACTTGGGAAAAATGCAATTAAAATAAATTGCAGTAATTTACCAAAATTGTTGTAGTTCATTTCAATATGATTTTGATATAATATTGTAATAATTAATTCTCTTCCTGACAGACGACGCAAAATAGATAATCCTCTATTTACGTAAATAGTGAAATTGTCACTGACATTTCATTATTTCGACATTTCTAATCTCTAGTGATTGTCTTTGATCATCTTTGACGTTTTGTTTGTTTACATACTTTTTATTACTATATCTGTATAATGTGCAACTATAACTTTAAAATCCAATGCGAGTGTGCGCAAAATTTCTTCACATTGCGCGCATATAATTACTAGTGCAACTCAAACTCATAGCTAGCGCGCAATGTAAAGCAATATTTCCCGCGCTCGCGCCTCATTCATGCGATCTAAACGCACCTAATCATGAACGGAGCGGTCTATCATTCTCGCGTGGGTCCACTTTTGTGCACTTCTGATTTATAGCCAAAATGGTTGCCCGGAATGAAAACCGCGTAAACGAAAATTTTAAAGATAAATCGATATAAGATAAAGAATCACGTGATCACGTGTGTCGATTTATCTTATAATGTAATTCATTTATTGTATTCTTATTCTATAGTTATGTATTTGATTGTGTTTGATAATATTGCTATGTATGATTAGGCATGTTTAAATATCTAGGTATACAGGGTGGAACTGGAAAGGGACGACGTTCCTTCCCGCTACCGACCGAGTCTACCAACCATTACGATGAACTTTCAGTATGGGACCAACATCGAAAGCGTTAGATGAAAAATTGACTTTTCCATACTATTGAACAGTAACTAATCATAATCACTCACTTTGTATGAGGGGTTTTTTTTTAATATTTAGATGTTGGTCCCATACTGAAAGTTCGTAATTGTTGGTAGCTTCGGTCGGTAGCGGGAAGGAACGTCGTCCCTTTCCACCCTGTATATTTATGTAAGTTTAAAACTTGACCTTAAGTTATTTTTATCTATGTTTAATATTCTTTTGTTTCACCTGCAAACTTTTCTATAATCCGTTTTCTTAAACCGCTACCCAAAGGTTGCCTGGAAGATATCGCTTCTTAGCGATAAGACCACCTAATATATTCTACCTTTTCAATGGTTAATGTAACTGAATTTGTATTTTTTTAATTCTTTGGGTGAACAATATAGAAATATTTTATTGTATGCAGCCATCGGAGGCATCAATATTATAATAATTGGATGCGTCAATACGTGGCACCGTCTTTAGTTTCATTTTTCCAGCTTATTTTATCTTTAAATGTTAACGTATTTACCTACTACTTAAAATGTTGTATATTTTTAGTCATAATTGTAGAAAGTAATATTAGCGTGATTTAAAATGGGGTAAAATTTGAATTATTGAACACAATACATGAATAATTCAAACTTCTATGATAATTGCCCCGTTTCAAATCATACTAATAATGTAAATGATAATAAATAATGGTGTTAGCTTAAAACACTTATAAAACCATATATCCACCTAACTATAGTCCAAACGCTCCCAATGGTCCAAAATATAATCGAATATCTTCCAATAGGTGTAATTGATATTTTAATCATAGGTAGAAACATGTAATTAATAAATTATAAATATTGGATGTCATATACCAAAGAAAAAACGACCAAGATCACCAACGTCCGAGGTGGGGATCGAACCCACCCGGCTGACTGAGTGACCGAGGGGTGCAGGCATCAGCCGCGAAAGCTGAGCACGTTGGATCCCCACCTCGGACGTTGGTGATCTTTGTCGTTTTTCCTTTATTATATAACATCCAATATTTATAATTTATATAGTACCTACTAAGTAGTGTGACTACTAGAGAAAAAATAAAAAAAACACATATCAAAATATTTAGTTAATAAATAATTTGCGTTTTCACAATACGTTCAACATCATTAATAATTAAAAATACTAGGACAAAGCTAAAAGTAAGATGGACTGATGCTTATTAGGAAATGAAATTTTGAACCATAGTTGCAGTATTAGACTATATAATGGTAGGGTGGTTTTACGGTATCAGCTTTTTCATAAAGCCCTTTACTAGGTTATAGTTTCCAACAACAGCGCGCTCTTAATACGCCTCTAGAAAATCACACGATTATTTTAGGGTGTTGACCAAATTTGAGGTGAGACACCTCTCACCTCAAAGGTTACGGCTACCCTCGTATCTCACCAGATACGAGGGTAGGTTAAAGAATAATCAAAAGAAAGGGAACAAAAGTATGAAGAGGTAAAGGTGTGATCAATAAGGATGATGACTGTAGTTAAAATAAATTCCACAATGTCGTAACAGATGTGCTTACCATAGAAAAAATCAACTGCGAAAGACTCTGGTTGTCACGGGATTAGAACCCGCTTCCTCTGGATTGCCGGTCCAACGTGCTTCCAATTACACCAGACTACCTTCCGTCGATCACAGCGAATTTAGTCCATGGTATTGTGAAGCTAATCAATAGTGACATCGGTACGTAGTGTTTCGAAGGTACTACAACCTTAAAATAAATTATTTCAAATTATGCACGGGCACGGCATAATATACGAAAAAATTATTAACTAAAACTTAGATTGCATTAATTTTAGTACAGAACGTCTATTTAATAAATCGGAAAGAACTTAAAAGAGTAGGTCATTTGGCAGTTATACAAACGTGACGTCACTTTTGTGTATTTCTTAACGAAACTTCTTATTGGCGATCGTATTCGACAGTACAAAAAGAGATATTGATTTAACAGTCATCGTGCTTACATTCAACGCAAATTTCGAACAATAAAAGTTTTTGGGTTAGGAGACGTGTATGAATAAAGGCAACTCATTCGAGAAAAAACTTATTTTAAAATATCAGGGTTTGTATGGAACATCACATTTTTTTCTCTCGAATCGGATGTCGGTCCCATAATAATTCATCAATGTGATCTCAGAATTAACCCCCTAAAGTTTGGCCGGTGAATAAACAATTACCCTTGTATTATTATGATAACCATCGAAAACAATAAAAAAAATCAGTAGAGCACTGTTAAGTTATTCATAAATTATTATAGTTGCCATGTATTTCTTCTGACGAAACCACTCTGAAGGATGACCATGTGCTTATTACGATGACAACCAACCCTGCAAGCATAGCCAAGATGTCATTCCGCAATCATATACGATAAACCATAAAACATGATTATGAGAAGGACAGATTCGAACGAAAAGACACGTGACCGTTCCATACATTATTATGGTCACGTGACTCATCGCTTATGGTATATGATTACAGAATGGCTATGACTGCTGATAATAACAATATTTCTAACGTTACTTCGTCACATTTCGTAAATGGGCGTCGATGCAATATTTACTTGCATAATGTCGAGCTAGCGGGCACCTGCGACAGTGGCGCACGTTTTATGAGTCGCCCGTGGCGGGAATGGCAACTAACTGGGAATAGATGAGCGAATCTACGGCTGTGAATTTTGGGAGGGGCCGCGGTGTTTGTTTCATTTGAGGTTTTTCTAAATACTTTTTTTTAATTAGGTTTTAGGAAACACTTCAATCAAAGGAAAACGATTCTTTATTCGTGTAGTGTTTATGTATTTAAGTATCTGTATATATCTATCATCCACATCACAACGTCGATTTGTGTAAGAAGTTCCAATATATATATTTAATTATTTTATATGAACAAGCACTTTCAAAACTACTTCTGGTGCTAACCCTACGCCACTTACCCGAGAAAAACTGGTCAAGAAACTCCGCAGAACGTATTTTGTCAACTACTCAGTCAGACATCTTACTACTAATCTGAATCCAAAATCTAAAATATAAAATTGATTTTTAATAAAATGATAATACAGACATAGTACGGTCAAACCGTACATCATTTTACCCTAAACTCGCAAATCAAGTAGTATCGCCGCATTTTTCGTATGTTGTTTAAACACCATAGGGCAGTATAAAACCACATTTCTTGCAAAAAAAGTTGTGCTAGCTGTAGTCATTTTATAGTTTCTGATTTTTATTTAAAAAATCTTACGTTTATTGATGTCATTAACGTTTTAAGATTAATAACTTTCCAACAAGTTGAGCTTACTTGCATTACCGTAGGTCTTGAGATTCAAGACTTTAAAAAGTAGGTACTCTTTTTTGTAAACTAGCGTTAGTTTGAGTTTTGCTAACATTTTGGGCTCATGCATGTTAGCTCAACTTTTTGAAAATTCATTAATCTTTAAAAGTTTCCTAACATATAATGTAAAATGTAAAGTTTTTTAAATAAAAATCAGAAGCTGAAAAAATGATTGTAAATTTCGCAGTTTATCACGTACTTACTACGACGGCTGTCCCAGATCAAAGCCTAGTAAGTGTATTTATTTAGCGGAATTTTACAGGAGAGGCAAATAAACATTTTGTTAAAAAAAAACAGTAGCAGAGACCTTTATCTCACAAGACTTTGTCTTATATAAAGAAGTATAACTTGCTTTATACGACAAACTATTGAAACTTAATATATGTATCTTTTTAGAACTTTCATGTGCCTTACTAACAACTGATTACAAAAAAATAATAGAAATATTACGTCAATTAGAAAACTGAAACCTAGCAAGTGGTACAAAAATGGTAAATTTTACTGCTTGTAACTCTTAAAATGTCAAATATAAAATCAAGCAAATGCTTACTTTGAAATCCGGATTAGGATTACCATTTTAATAAGGTAAAGGTAAAATTGTATTATAGTGCATTGGGGTAATTTCAAACTACAGGAATTCTGCTCGGGTAATTTCGGAATGAATCTTTATAATGATAAAAATAACGGTGTGTTTTATGGTAATTTCAAATAAGACGACTTATGAAATGACTGCAAAGCACCCTATTTAATTGCAATCTAGGGAATTTCAATGATTTTGAATTACTGACTACCAGTCCTTTCCCGCAGAGCTTCGCTGCAAAGTACTTGCTAACAATTTACTACACATTGAAACTTCCCAAAAACATCATTCTAAGTCCATAAATGTCCACTGCTGGACATAGGCCTCCCCCAGTAGGGTCATTGCCATAACGAGTCATTTTATTTAAAGTTGTCTCGCACTTGTTTTTTGTTTTTGTAACTTTTAATATGATTTCCACTCAGTATCGCGAGCTCTTTCGATCCTGATAGGAGAAAATTTTGGTATCATCTTCTGCTAGGAGTGTATGCATGTGCAATAATTGTGCATACCATTTGAATATCACGTGTATAAACAGTACTACACACGCGACTATCGGCTTACCAGCGAAAATAAAAAAACGGCAATAAACATTCAATCAGCAATAAGTTTTTCAACAACTGTTGTACGAAATATCATTTGATATTCACAAGTTTTTACGGTGAAGGAAAACATCGTGAAGAAACCTGCAGACACCTGCGAAGAAATTCCAGTGTGTACGTGAAGTCCCCAAAAAGTACTGGACCAGCGCCGGAACCACGCCAAATAGGTACGTTTGATGTCGAGTTGTGGAAAGAAATAGAAAAAAATGACAAACACAATGTAATAGTAACAAGGCCAACAAGTATTGACATTATTTGATTTGTTTTATCAATACCTTCGTCGTAATTTGAAGCTTCTGATAATTTTTCCAGGGTTCTTTCATAGAAAGACAACGGACAATACCGACAAATAATGCACGACCGTAATGTCGTTATGAATTATCGAAGATCCAATTTTGTTTATTATCAAATAGTACAATTTTTTGGTCGGTTCTTTGTCGGTTAACAACCAAAACGCTCTATATCAATCGTCAGTAGAAACTAAAATGATTGTAAACAAAGCCTAATTAATAATTCCATAATCGCGCACTTTTAGAACACAATCTTGGTCTCGTCACCAAGTTAAAACCTTAAGCCTTGAGTTCACATACACTTTTAGTTAAAATCATTAATATTTTGGCCACTTTGATGACTCTGCTGCCCGTCATCGATCGTCGATAAATAAATGGTCAATATCAATTCAATTCCTCAGTCGACTCTTACGACACCCGCGGGGCGGTGACAAAAACCGCAGGCAGGGAGCGCGGGATCATTAGAACGCAAACTTCACTCATTACTGACTTGATAGGTTTTATTTATTGTTATATTTGAATTCCTTGTACGACCCTTCGGCAATTATTAAAATCAAAAACCTAGTGTGTTCCATTTACAAACTCAAAAACCTAGTATAGCATGCAGTTGCCTGGTTTTTGGACTTGAAAATGTTACTTACTAGGATTTTGAATATGTTGGTGGCATGTAAGAAATGCCCTTGCAAGGTTTGGTGGGTCTCGTAACTTTGATTCTAATTGAGATAGAAATACAGGTGTTTTTGCATTAGACGCAGCTCAGCATTTGGGGCAGATACATTAAAAAAACGTATTTTGACAAAAAATGTCCCTTGCTAGGTTTTGATTTGGGACAACTTTTTTTTTGCTTGCAAAATGTGGTCTTATAGTGCCCTATGGTGTCTAAACAACATACCAAATATGCAGATACTGCATGCTTTTTGAGTTTAATGTGAAGTTTGACCGTAATAACAAGGGACATTTCTAGGGACTAGTGACGGTCACGCCGAGCACCATTCACTGTAGAGACAACCAACTATTCACAAAAAAAAATCCTAATTATCCCTCTTTCACTGTCGGTCACGTGTCATGTGTCTTATTATCAACACCATAAGTTGAAAATATGTCTGAGGTACGTCACCTCAGTTGTAGAAGGTTAAGATTGATACAACCCTTAAAAGGGCCAAAGTAATATATTTACCACCTATATTTTGATTAAAACTTTCACGATTATCACTCATATTTTAAAGACAAACGGGTAATATTTTAAGGACAAACAAGACTGTCTGCCTGCGCCCACGGGTGTAACGTCATGCCCGAAACGTCAGGATATAATTAAACGTAAGTTTACGCGATTAAGACCCGTTTGTCTTTAAAATATATTTACCATCTCATTTTGAAACTAATCCTGTCACTGAATATGATGTGTCACATCTAATAAAATTTAGGTATGAATAATGCCCTTTAAAGGGCTTAGTATCGATTCAGGCTCAATCATTTTCTATTTAGGAGATTTTTGTCGGGAATTTCTTGTGAATTTGGACTGTGAAACGTGTTAAAAATAATTAATGGAAACGGATGCTCACTCGCGTTCATTCGGAAATACGGAGACTCATTACATTGAGGAAGTATTAAGTAGTTTAATTAATGATTTACGTAGCGTTTCCGTCAAGGTTTACCTACGTGTGTTTTCCACTCTAACTGCCAATAACAGGCGCACTATTGTTGCTCAATACAAAACTCGTGTTTTAAGCTATTCGCCAGCTATTTACAATCATTTCGCGTCGCTCCGCTGCAATTTATAACTTTGTTCGAAATTGTACGAAGCGAGCGTACGTGTACAATTTCGAAATTATTATAAAAACACAGCTAGTTCGCCGTTTTCTTCTATACACGTCTATCTATCTAATCACGTACTGAACTTTTATGACATTTAGTAGAGCTGAAACGTTGTAATTGTAAACACGGGTTCGCGTACAAATACATTAAGACACTTGCTGACTAAGCGCGCCATTGCTTGCGTGTATTGCGGGAGTAATAGAAAAGCGAAATTCTCTAGGGAGTAATAGAAATGTCAGTACGTCATTTTATAATATTATGTCTTAAAACTAATTTTTTTGTCGGCAAGTGTGATGAAAAACATTGTATGCATCACGGTCGGTAAACGGAATACTAATTCGAGACATAAAAGTAGGTAAAGTAGGTATAAAAGTAGGAGACGTAGTAGATTCTTTTTCTCTCTTTTGATAATGTCAGACGATTCAAAAATGCTTATTAATAAGCTTACTTGAATAAAGAATAGTTTGACTTTGACTTTGAAAAGCCCTCCGCCTACGGCGTCGGGCTCGGTCTCACCAAATCAGTCGACGCGGAGTCGGCTATCGCCGAGTGTTTTACACCACACTATTCGCATTTAGCCGATCGACGGTCTCCGCTGTTGAACACCTGCGTTTACCCGTCTCACTCTCCTTGCGGCCGTAGAAACGCTCGATCGCCTGATGCGATTTGCTATCGCAACAGTTGTAAAGCGGCGGTCGGCTCTCCCGTGCTCCGTCCTGCTGTTGAGACGTCAGACAGCACGCGTACAGCCGCTGAGAGCGTGTGATCCGCAATTGTAAATCTCATTTTTGAAGACTGGTTATTAGTAACAACCTGAGTTTGAAATTGAACATACGTGTAAGATTACGACATTATTACTTCGTATTGTCAGATCTATTGCAGATTTTAATATGGGTAATAATTAAAATGAATAAATACAAACGCATCAGTTAGCTACCTTGGTCGTCATCGGCTCTGTTTAGCCGTCGTCAGCTATGTTCGGCCGTCGAAGACGCTGAACGGCTTCCGCCAACTCTGACCGGTCCTTATCGTAGGTACTCGGCCGTGATCGGAGCCGTTCAACTCTTTCCGGCACCCTACGGCGGTATTAGGAGATTTACGAATGTGAACGTGTGCGGTAGGCTGATGCAAACAGGGTCGTACGAATGCGAACAGCTTTACGGCAAAACGCCGTTTTCCCGTCGAAAGTCGTCGTTTCGCGCGAGCCGAGCCGATTTACGATGTACTCGCTCTTATTGCGTTGACATAAAGCTTTTTCCGTACGCGATTTGCCGAAACGGCGTCGACTAGTTTGGGGAGACCCTTTACACTCTCGTTAGTAATTCCGTACTTACCTTTCTTGATGTACAATGTACTATTTTAGGTAGATCGCAATAAAATTAAGGCTTTATTCAAAACCAAATTCACGATTGTAACGAAAGTAAGTGATACAACTGTATGGTATACTCTGTTCAACCACCTTTGGCAGTAGAAAAAGGTGGCAAAATTAAAAAAATGTAAGTGTTGTAAATTTTGTAGATCGCTCTTAAAAAATTAGAATTTGTTACCCTTTTTCACTCACAAAAGTTGTTATTATGTCCACGAAATTTCACTTCGTAACAAAAATTATGACATTTGTTTACATTAAAGGCCTATTTAACTATTAACAATGTTTCAATTGACCCTTTATCTCAAAAGCCTACTTAAGAAAACCGTATCAAAATCTATTATACCAGTAATTGACAATATTTCAAAATCTTTAAGGTGGGCTAAATCGAAAACCATTTCGGTAAATATGCTTCCTGAATGTAATCAGGTACTTAATTTATTTTATTTCTCTGTAATTTAATAGAAAATCGCAAAAAAGTGGAAACCGGAAGCGTGACGTCATTACTATGGCTGTTTAAGATAAAAAAATACATTATCTTTAAAAGTAAAAAATGTTTCCGGTTGTCACAGATGTAACAACGTCAATGTGAATGTCATTGTCAGTTTTGATAGTTCTAACGGTTCTGTGTTTAAGTCTGCTCGTGGTCTCTTTTTTCAACTTATCATTTTTTAATAATTTCAACTGATTTATTCAACAACCTGGCTTTTCATACGGATTCTGCTGCATCATTCAACGGTAACATCAATAACTGAAAACGGATACGATTCGATAACTTGGCATTGAACACGGACATCGAAAATGAAGACATCAGACGGATTTGTGCAAGCTTGTAGCACTAACTTGCCATTTGTTGACACGGCTATGATGCTAGACTTCACGCAATCTAACGATAAATTTAATTTGGCCGGAATACGAGGTGCAAAAGCCGCCTTGTCATCTCGAAATTCGTACGTTTCCAATGTAGTTGGGTATGTGGAAGTCCAACGACAGGGCGATAAATGCTTTGTACAATGCCGCATTACTCCGGAACAACGAGTAAAAAATAAGATGTACAAGGTTACCGCTGAGATAAATGAGAAACAGGACTTGATAGTCGATGTATCCTGTTCGGATGAGTGTGCTGCATCACAAGGTGGTTGCAAGCATACCTTGTGTTTCTTAATGTGGCTTGTTAAACGAACTGAAGAACCTTCCCCGACATCGACTGAGTGTTATTGGAACAGGCCCAAGCTAACAGAAGCAGTTACAAAGGACAAGTTTGTTACTGTTGCTGGCATTGGTAAAAAAAGATCACATGCGAACACTTCATGTGATAATGTTCCTACATTACATGATTTTTTGGAGGAAACAAAGAAGCATAAAATAGGTCCCAGTTTATTGCTGGAATATAATGTCAAGAAACCTTCATTAAATGATTTCTGCATATTTGATATGATGCTAGATTTTACATCAGAGATGAATAATGATGACAACATGACTTACGAAAATTTTATCGCCTTTGCTAATAATTTAATTACCAATGATATCATCACAAAAATTGAAAATAGTACTAAATCTCAGGTCAATAGCAAACTTTGGCACTCAATCAGGCAATCCCGGATTACTGCCTCCAAAATCCATGAGGTATCACGATGCACCACTAAGTCTGGGTCATTAGTGCAAGGCATTTTAGGTCAATATAAAGTACCAGAAACAAAAGCAATCAAAAGAGGAAAGAGGTTGGAGGCTGAAGTAATTAAAAAACTAGAAACTGAGTTGAATGTAGAAATTTGTTCAGCTGGATTCTCTTTGATTACACCCATAATAGGAGCTTCACCAGATGGCATTACATCAGAATTTGTTGTAGAAATAAAATGCCCTACCACAAAAAAGAACATATTAAATTATGTGAAGAAAAATAATGTTTGTGAGAAATTCAGAGCGCAGGTACAAATGCAGATGCATGCTACAAACATGACAAAAGGATTGTTCTGTGTTGCTGATCCACTATTTGAAAGCAATAACAAAATATATAAGTACTGGGTGAAATATGATAAAGATTATGCTGATAAACTAATATTATCAGCAGAAAAGTTTTGGAAAGAGAACATTTTTAAAACAATTTTAGAAAGTGTAAAATAATGAACCTGACCCCAGGATATTCTATTAAATTGATAATGAATAAAACTCGTTTTTGATTTGTATTTTGTTTTATTTTTAAGTCAATATTCTAACTCCAATTTTAGGACTTTTAACACATTCGCTGCCACCCCCTCTCCCCATTTTTATATGAAGATTGACGCACATGTGCGTCGGTGGCAGCAAATGCGTTGAAAGTAGGTATATTAACCAAGTAGAGGAGGATGCTACCAGTAGCACACTAATGTAATAAGAGCCTCGTAGCCCAGTTGGTAGTGACCCTGCCTACGAAGCTGGGGTTCCGGGTTCGAATCCCGGCGAGGGCATTATTTGTGTATTTATTTATCACAAATATTTGTTCCTTGGTCATGGCTGTCTATGTATTTAAGTATCTATATGTATCTATCTATTATATATACCGTCGCCTGGTACCCACATCACAAGCCTTCATTGAGCTTACCGTGGGACTAGGTCGATTTGTGTAAGATGTCCCAGGATATTTATTTAAGAGAGATTCTGTATGAACAATAAAATGTAGATGGTAATAAAATAATACACTAAAGAGTACCTAATAAAAACAATAGTAATCAATAGCTATTATTTATAGACCAGTTATTATTGTTCTGAAGTGTACATAATTTTTCCCAGTAGTTACCACCATTATGTTGATTTAAACTTTCACGATTATCACTCATATTTTAACAAAAAACGGGCTTTAATCGCGTAAACCTATGTTTAATAGTATCCTCACGTTTTAGGTATGACGTTACAGCCGTAGTCGCAGGCTATAGACGTAAGTATACGCGATTAAGACTAATTTGCCTTTATCACCATTACTTTATATTAGTTGCAAGTAACTACTGGGAATTTATGCCCCATTATTTACACCACTAACATGGTTTGTGGTAACTACTTTTAATACAAATAAAAAAAGGAGATCCCAGCTGTTGCCAGTGGTAACTGACTTCTTAGTGGTAACAGGTGGAAATAACCCTTTTACATACATACCTTTCATATACAAAAAAAAACATAATATATGTTGCTTAAATTATTTATTTTTAATTATAGGGCTTTGTAAATTTATTAAGCCGCAAGCAACTCGTACTACACTGTCCAAAGTATTGGTTAACTTATTATTAACTGTAGAATGAGGCTTTAAAAGTGAATATAGTCGAACTCTGCGAATTACTCGCTCTATATGCACCCTGAGACTGGCTATTACTTTAGTTCTCAAAACTTCTTGTTTTGTAGGTTTTGTATTTTTGTAAACACTAGGTGGCCTCACTAGTTTGATGCCTTTATGGCTTAAGGTTGGCTCTAAATGCTTGAACCCTCTATCAGCTAATATTGTACAATTCGGCGGAATAACATCTATAAAGCCACATTCTTCAACCAATGCCATATCAGACATACGACCGCCATAACCAATCGATATGAAATTTATGAACCCATCAGGAGTAGCACTTATTAGAAACTTTGCTGTGTTGCAACTTTTGTACTGCGACCATGATAACGCCTGTTCCACGGGGTTCGAAGGTTGCTGAATTTGTATTTCAAAACAATCAATGATTGCTTGAACTTGGGCATAATCTCTGTGGACTTTGAAAGCATCTGGTAAATTTTTTTTAATTACTAATGTAGGAGGCCAATATATAAACTGGTTTAAGAATTTAGAAAGCACAGTTAATGATGGAAAATAGCTTCGCCATATTGTTGCTAGTGATTGTTCAAATTGATCTGAAATTTGGCTAAATGTGGTATTAATTCTTATTTTATATAGTGTTGTTATGATACTTAAGCTAGTAACTGAACTACAACTGTGATCCAAATACTCAATGATCCAGTAATAATCCTTGGGTAAGCCTAGATATTGCATTGGTTTTTTCTTGATAACATTCAGCAAAAAATCCCTCCCTACGTGATTATTTTTCTCTCTCCGAGTTGGTGTGCAACTACTTGGGGTATCGTCTTCAAGTAATTCATAAGTGCTACCAAAACCTGATGGAACTGGAGATGGATTGCAGCTTGTGTCAGTTGAACAGGTTATTTCATCATATTTGCGTTTTTTGGCTCTTTCCTTTAAAAGTGTACAATTTATTCCTTTCTCTTTTGTTGATATCTGAGTTTGAACTTTTTGGTTAATAACAGTAGGGCAGCAAGATATACCACATGATGCAGTAGATGGTATAGGCTTCGCATTTGCAGTAGATGGTCCTGCTTGGTCATCTTGTTGGTTTATTTCCGCTAATGGCTTCTTCAGAAAATATGCTGGAAGACGAGGTTTCAGTTTTGCATTGACATTCATTTCTCTCCAGTACTGATAATTTTCAATGTCTTCCTCCAACTGTAAAATGACAAATCCATTTTATTTGATGTATAATTAGTAGCCTATTTTATGTTGACAAAATAGAAATGATAATATTGATAATGTTATCAAATATGATACACATAGCCCACATAGGTTACTTTTGATCCTAAATAATACGCGGTTGGTAAGGAATGTATTACTATTTGGCGGTACTTACATTCAGGTGATCTTCACAAATGAATAACGGTCTTTTGGGAACATGTTTCAGCCCAGCCGCTCGACACCATTCCGCCTTATGTCCAGCAGGCACACAAAATAACTTTTTTTGGGGTGTCTTTGAGCTGTTATTTTTGCACGTGCTTAAAAAACAGTACTTGGTTACGGGCGGAGGTTTATAGGGCTCCTTTGACGCCTTAAATGTGTCCATTATAGGTAAAATAGTGTCTGTCCAGTTCAAATTAAATTTAAAGTTTTGACACTGGCAGTGGCACTACTGACAGTTACATTACAACAAACGTCATGTCAACTGTCAACAGTCTATTTTTTTAAATGCAAAGGTATTCATTGCTTTCAGGCATAGAGATGACGTCACATTATACTTTGGACCTTTCGGAATTCGCAATTTTTATATTTGATATTTTAAATGTAAAAAATGGTTTTCAGGTAAAATAAAAAAACACGTATCCCTTAAAATATTAATATCATTCGACACGTAACATAAAATAGCCCACTAAAAAAAATGAAATGTTGTCAATTGGAGTTCGAGGCCAACGAAACTACGACAGATGCGTTATTGTCAAATCCGTCAAAGTCTCTTATGTCATTGTCAAATAAAGTTTTCAGGTTTCCACAACCTTTTTGTTATTTAATTTATTTATTTAAAATAATTCCTAATAAAAACATTATATTATACCTGTGTAATATTTGTACGCCTTTTTGTTTAATATGGCTGTCACAACTAGGATTTTCTTAAAAACACGTAAATACCTAAAAACTTTTCTTTTCTCTTAACTAACATTGATATGACAAAATTGTCTTGTAGAGAACTTAAAATGATAAGAGCCAACGTTTCAAAGCCTATTTTAAAAAGAAGTTGAATTACCAGTGAACACATACGACAGCGTGCCATATTTGTTAAGACAATAGGTATGGTTAAATTAGTAAGCAGTATAAGTACTATACTATACTATTACTAAGCAGTTTTATTGGAAAGAAATTTGGAAATGTAAAATGAAAGCATTTTTTGTATATTATTTTTTATTTGTCTTCTTCATCACTTATCTTCCTGAGTCCTGGGTAAAAATCAAGTACACTCCCATAAAAGCCGAGAGTGTACTCGATTTCAGGCCCAGGACTCAGGAGGATAAGTGATGAAGAAGACAAGTAAAAAATAAAATACAAAAAATGCTTTCATTTTACATTTCCAAATTTCTTTCCCATAATTATAACCAGTAATAAGGCACCCCTGCCTTATTACGGGTTAAAACTGCTTAGTAATAGTATAGTATAGTACTTATACTGCTTAGGGCTGATTTTTCAATCCCCAAATAATGCTATCCGTTAGTTAAAATTATCCCCATCCTTTTCTAAAATCATCTGTCAAAAAATGACAGGGCTAACATTTATTTGACAGGTACTGTTAACTGGGGATTGAAAAATCAGTCTTTAGTTATTTAACCTTACCTACCTTTTAATTTATGTGTAGTTAAATTGCTGTACCAAATGTTATTAACACCTGAGGTGATACCAGCGCAATACCAACTTTGTTACTAATAATTTTAAGTTTTTATTAAAATATCTTATATTTACGTGAAAATAAGTAAATAATATTTTTTCTATAAATTAAAGAATTAAAATTACCAATAAATAACATATCTCAACGTCTGTTTTTAGAAAATAAGGATTTACTATTGTAAGAACATTTCATTGTTGTGGCAATATTTTCGTAGATTCTTTGGCCTCGAACTCCAGTTACTAGATTACGTATATAGTTTTAAAAATGTGATATTCATACTTGTATTGAGGTGCCATCTATCGGGAATCCCAGCAAATGCATCTGACAATTACTCCAACAATAGAATGACTAAAAAAATTTGTAATTTTAAGAAATTTCGATATTGTCACCCCATAAAATAATATTCAACAAAACTTACAAACTCTTTTCCCAAAACACATGACAATATTTTATGTAGATTTACATGGAGCAAAACATCTTGATTTAAATAAATAAGTATCTATTCATTGTTGACATGTTGCGCACTGGTACTTCTAACTTAGTACTATGTTGTTTCCTTTCTTTCTAAAGAAGTTAGCTATTTTTAGCTTCATCTGGAGCATAACTTTTCGTATGCCGCGTGTAATCGTATCGCAGGTATATTAAAACAAACGTGAAACTATAGCCGCGCGAAGCTGCGTAATACGAAAAACCTCACTAAAACGTCAATTTTTAATGTTTTCTCAACTCCTCCAAGAAAATACGGCGTGCGGGCAACCACGTGCGTGCCGTGCGATAAAGAAGGCAATTTACGAATACTGCTCACTCGGCAGATTGCTGAGGCCTGAGTTATTTTCTAATCCCGTTAAAAACATTAACGTAACACACTGGCCGAGTGCGAATATACCACCAGGAGCGGTTGTAGTAAGTAAAAGTTGCCAAGTTTTTAAAGAATTTCTGAAAAATTATTAAAAAAATATCAACTTCATTGTTTTGAAAGTTTAGAAAACTTAAGTTAACTACAAACTGTTATTTGTGCTTGGTTTTTATATGTTTTTTGAAACATTGTCTACTTGAGTCTTTATTTGATACTAGGGCACGCAATTAACCTCTGGTGTGTCGGAGATTTGTTTTTATAGTTTTCCCGTAGGCGGATCCACGTCAAGGCATACGACGGCTTAAGACGTGGGTGGTTACTATGTAATTATTGAAACAAAATATTATGCTTCTCATTTGATATTATATAATTATATTATGAAATGAGAAGCTTACTTACAATATTAAAAAAAAAAAACTATTCATTCAAAACGTTTGAATATCAGGTATGTGCTCGTTTTATATACGTTAACTTATTTCGCACAAGTAATTGTCAGATATTAACAAATATTGCACGTCTACGAAGAAACAAACACAATCGTCACACGTCATATAAAATTGTCTTGCTAAAACTGTCCATAAATAAGTTTTTTTTTTTTTCAAAGATACATTTATCTCTTTTCCAAACTTAGCTACACACTATACGTAGGTACATCTAGATCAAAACTTGTGGTCTAATTTAAAGGTTGCGTACCTTTAACATTTGCTGAACAGGATTATTGAGGGTCAAGTCGTAGTCGCGTATAATTACAAAACGTTGTAAGCGGAGTCGAATGTAATAAAAAATACGACTTTTCAAAAGTACATAGTCCTTTTGGGCATAATGTTAGTATGACATTTACGAGTAAAACACCTCACATGGAAGGGACGGAACATAATAATTAGTTTTCTAAATTTAGGAGATTTTATAGTTCGCAGATTGATCTACACTGTTAGGTACCTACTGTATTAGTTACGTAACTGGTACTTGAATTCAAGCTTTCGCGAGACATAATAATTGTACATAATTATAATTAAACGGTTAAACTCACGTACAGTACGCGCCGCGTTTACGCCTGGCGTGAACGCGGGCTCAATACGTAACTGGTACTTTTATGTATATGGAAAAATCCCTGTTATTGACGAAAATATTAAGATTTTTCACTTTAAATTCAGCCTCCGTAGCCTAGTTGGTAGTGACCCTGCCTACAAAGCTGGAGGTTCCGGGTTGGAATCCTGGCGAGAACATTATTTGTAAATTTATTTATCACAAATATTTGTTTCTTGATCATGGCCGTCTATGTATTTAAGTATCTATAATTCTATATGTATCTATCTATTATATATCGTCGCCTGATACTCCACATCACAAGCTTTTATTGAGCTTACCGTGGGCCTAGATCGATTTGTGTAAGATGTCCCATTAGATTCAATTTATCTTTTATACCACTAAAATTCTATTCGAAATCAGTATTTACATTATTTTCTATGAAATATTTCCAACCCATATTCTTTGACCGAGAATAATTGTATATGAAGGGTCCAAAGAAAAAACTTGTCCAGTGCTTAAAAAAATCAGGGAAAATTCACACCTTATTCTGTTAAAAGTAAGGTGGTTTTTCCTTCTGTAATTTGAATTGACTAGACATGCTCATTCCGTGGACCCTTCGTATAAGTTATAACTAAAGATGAATGAGCTTTACCTCAAATCTTTAACAACTTAATTTCCCGTACATACTTCTTTTCCATTTACTAAATAGGTGAAACACACAAAGACCGGCTCCTGAAAATTTAATTCCGAACAACAGTCCCCGCGCGACGTGATCCTTTGGATCGTGATTTATTTTCGCTGACTGTACTTTCATTTCAACTACCCTTAGATTGTAAATCTTTAGCTTTGAGAGGTTTGAAATGGGTCGTAAGGTTTAGTAAATATTTTATATAAGTATGTATAAAAAAACCGTGATCTGTGAAAAACTGAAAGAAGGGTGGGATTGCAAAAAAATTCGACATAGTTAAGGGCTTTAAAGAAAAGAAAACTTATCATCACATTTTTGTATTACGAAGGTACTTTATACTACATAGTTTGCATAACTAACTTCCGTAACACAATGTAATTCATGTTCAATAAAAACAAAAATCACAACTAACCTTACAATATCTTTTTTTTTTGCAATCGATTTGGATGCTAAGCCTAGTTGCCAATCGCTAACGCTTAGTAGCATATCGCAGTTTTCCCTCTCTGTAATATTAGTGCGACAAAGACAGTTAGCTGCCTTTCGTTTACGATTGACGATTAAGCAACTTGTCTAAGCACACAGGTGATAGTACTTTACGACAAAACATGTTCACTTTGGGGCTAGAAAGTTGTTAAGGCATTATTTTTACGCTTGTACCTAAAAAATTTTTTCTGGAAATTTAGGAAAACTATTTCCACTTTGAATGACCTTCATGTAGCTTCAATAGCTTATTCCATTTTTCTGAAAAAATTTATTCTTAAATTATTGTATGAAGGTTTGGTAACACTTTTTTCGATGGTACAATCGTAAATAGAAACCCGATCGTATAAACAAAGTATTTACGTAAAACACAAAACAAAATGTTTAATAAAATAACTATTTAATTTGTTCCACAATAAACTATTTCAATTTTTTTTTCCCCATAAATATTTACCTACATACAAAACTTTAACACTTTGAGCGCGGGGAACTCCCTAGGGGAGTTCTTTGTGGGAGGTCAATTTTCGCTACAAAGCAGAAAAATGACGGGATCGGCTACGAACGTAGCGCGTAGCAATCGTCCGCAATGAACGTGTTAACGAACAATAATTGTTTTTTTCTACTGTAACGGACGGCTTAGT
>JALPQI010012032.1:0-45770 GCA_025490895.1 Thaumatotibia leucotreta
ATTTCCTCGATGGGCCATCTACAAACATGGACTATATGCATGTTTTCATAAATTAAGTAGCATAATTTTGCATGAAACGAACGAGACTCGGGCGACCGTAACCATGGCAATAACAGGCAGAAAAAAATTGGTTCACCCATATACATTGTTTGTTAATGGACTAATTTTAAAATACGATCTTGTTTATTACATTAAATATTGAGTACTACGTAAAGAGTACTAAACATTTTAGAATATTGGGCTATTTCGAGGTTTCTTAAAAAAACCGGTTTTGAACCCTGTTTAGAGGTATTCATTGATAAACAGATCATCAAGAACGTTTTTATTGATAATTCAAATAAAACTTCTGCTTTCGCACTTGTACAAAGATCACTGTTATAAAGAATTTGAATAAACCTCGTGTCGCCTACTCTTCTTGTTAACTCGCAAGGAGTGTTTTCTTTTGAAACAAGCATGTTCCATGTTACAAATCTAGTGAACAATCTTTTCTCGTCACGGAAACGTCCGTATTTATATTTCTGTGTCAATTAGCTTCAGTGCAATGTACATGGGTAATTCACTTTTTTATTTTGTCACGTCGCCCAGGAGACTAAAGTGGTATAGTTTGTTAGACGAAATTATCCAGCAAGCTCTACTAACATGATTTTTGGGTAACCCACCATGGAAAGGTCACATAACTCTCAAAAAAATCTAAGATCGTTCTTTTTATACTCAAATCGTGATTTTAAGGGTGACCCAGGAGTCATAGTAACCAGTGACTAGAAAAAAAGTGATTGACCCATATTGAAGTTTATTGTAACCGCAATATGAATTTGGACGTTTCTGTGAAAAGGCGAAGGGAAAGGATTATGCACTATGTACATCAGTTAATATATGATTCGGTTGCTGTGATACATTGCTTTATTTTTTCAAATCATTTCTCACATCTATGTATTTTAAATGCCCGCCTATTGTTGTTTACGTTATTACTTATTTTATGATGATTTACCGAGATCTCATAGTAAAAAAATTCACGGTGACAAATTTTGTAAATATAGAATATTGATTATGGGTGAATCAACTTTTTTGTCTGCTATTGCCATGTTTACGGTCACCTGAGTCACGTTGGTTTTATGCAAAATTATGCTTCTTAACCCATGCAAACATGCATCTATTATTCTGGTGTTAATAAGCGCTTTCCTTAATGGGGCACCTACAAACATGCATGTTTGCATAATTAATGTAGCATAATTTTGCATAAAACAGGTGTGACTCAGGTGACCATAACTATGGCAATAACAAACAAAAAATAATTGGTTTTTAAAAATTTAATTCGGTTAAAAACAAACATGTTGTCCTGTTCTTACAAAGCATCGTTCTGAGGCAGTCCAGCATTAAGCTGGAATTGCGTATCTATTTTCTTTATTCAAAAACAAAGACAGTCTTTACAAGAAACTTTTGAAATCTATCAAATTCTTTATCGAAAATGCCCCAATAATAATTCATTTTTTTAGTAGTACTGCTAACTTAGACATTTTTCACCCGTTTATTTGAGCATACTCGCGTTTTGGGTTCGCCCTTGCTTTATTTAGCTTGTGTTAGGACGAGACGGTGGATGCAGCGCTGCGCGAGGTCGGCCTGCTGTGAGGCGCCTAGAAGATTCCAGATTCTTCCATCTCCGTGGGATTGCCAAAGACTAACACCCTTATTCATAAACGTCTCCTAAATTGGCAAGCCGATAAATTATTTATCCCTTTCGGTCCTATCAATATGTCTATAATACCGAAAGGGACAAATGATAGTGGGTTCCTAAGTTAGGAGGCGTTTATTAATAAAAGGGTTATTGTTGTTTCGGCCTTGTTGCACGCGTCTTTATGTTAGAGGATGACCTAAAGGAAGATTGTCAATCGTTTTTATATTTCGTCAGTTTGAATTCGGTCTTCAGGATAAATGTAATAGATTTTTATAGGCTTTTCATTATCATCCAAACATTCGAAACACAATTTTAAAATTGATTGACAATCTTTTTGTATGATGTAAATGTTGTACCTCTTACAAAGCTAACTTCCTACACACATTACTCGAGTACTCAATAATGTGTGAAGTTTTTGTAAGATTGTTCCTAACTAAACTACAGAATTGGATGTCGAATTTGTCTGAAATATCTTGGGTACTCGATGTGTAAGTGAAAATAAGAAGGTAAAGAAACTGCCGCAATTAAGGCCAACTAGAGTGAAATGTTCAATGTTACTTTTTAGGGTTCCGTAGCCAAAATGGCAAAACGGAACCCTTATAGATTCGTCATGTCCGTCTGTCCGTCTGTCCGTCTGTCACAGCTGATTTACTCGGAAACTATGAATGCTACAGTAACGAAATTTGGGAAGGATATGTGTTGTATGAACCGCTACAGGATTATGATACTAAATTGTAAAAAAACCATTGGGGTGGGGGCCCTCCATACATATAACTGAGGGATAGAAAAAAAAATTTGGTTGTATATAAGCGTGTGGGGTATTATTAGAAAGGTCTTTGAAAATGATATGAAGGTTTATAAATCTTATCTTTATTTAAGCAAATCGTTTTCGAGATACCAGCTCTCAAAGTCTGAAAAATGTGTCCCCCCCCCCCTCTATTTTTTAAACTACGCGATATAAAATTCTAAAAAAAATATATGTTAAGCACATTAATAAACTCTATCAACGATTTTTGGTTTGATTAAATTATCTCCTATAGTTTTTGAGGTAGGTTGATTTAACTGTATTTTTCAAATAATAAATTGATAATGGTACGGAACCCTTCGCGCGCGAGTCCGACTCGCACTTGGGTTTTTTTTAACTTAAAACTATTTTGGCTAAGATATTCCCAATAATTATAGAAATCATTTTGTTAGATAGTTATTCAGTATTCAAGTCCAAATGAGAAACATTTGTTTTTCGAATTATCAAAATCTACATAAACAATCCCAGAAATAAATACAATTATTAGTAAATTTGTGGTGGTGGGTAATCGAACGTATTGATGGCGAAAAGGGTTGTGTCACCAATGGGACAAGAGTCTCGGCTATGATTGGTTCATCTCGTATGTGAAATGCGTTACATTGACTTTCAGGTTGTCTACCAACCTAAACCTAAACCAATTTCATTTAAGTTGGATATTTTCATATTAATTCTACTCAGAATCACGAACTCTTTCAAATTTTGATCCTTATAAAATTCTCCCATTGTGTCTTGCTTCGTTATTTTTTATAGACTTTGTATGACGGTGGTGTAGCGACACGGAAAGTACGATTTTATGGAAGGATAAAAAGTGCCCCTTCACCCATCACACATTACCGGTGTAAATAAATATTTTCTTGTCTGTTATTGCCATGGTTACATTGGTTACGGTCTCCTGAGTCACGCTGGTTTTATGCAAAATTATGCTACATAAACTATGCAAACATGCATGATATGCATGTAGTCCATATTTGTTCACAGGCTACACGGCCCATTAAGGAAAGGTCTTATTAACAATAAAAATGCATGTTGCCATAGTTTAAGTAGCTTAATTTTGCATAAAACCAGTGTGACTCCGGAGACCGTAACCATTAAAAAAGTTGATTCATGTATGTAATACGATTACGGATTAGTCAAACCCGTGTTTCTGAGTAAACATATCGTAAAAATATCCGAATAAAAATCGGATATTAATTTTATATTGTAATAGGTATATCACGATAAATAACAAGTTAATCGTGAAGTTTGTTAAATTCAATACGTTACGAAATGTCACTTGTAGATTAATTTATTCGATTTCACGGTGTTTGGCACATCGATGGATGAATGACAACATAAATAAGTCAGGCAAAGTAAAAGTAAGGGAGGTCTTCAACTACCAACCATCTCCCATCTCCAAAAAAAAGCTCCTTTGGATTATAGGGATGACAAAAAAGTTCTAAGTTACCTAAGGTAAGGTACCTTTGTCCAATAAAATATTTATGAAATAAAATAAGTTTTTCCTTGCATTTTTGCGCATTATAAAAAATATAGACGCAACAAGTCTTAAGAATAATAATACAGATATTTGTTGTTTTTTCTTAATGAAAATGAGAATTTGTTACTACAAAAAGAATGTTAGAGAGGGGAGCCCCGAGAATTTTGGAGATAGAATCTTCAGCTGTCATTTGTTCATCCATGTGCCTAATAACCGAATGTCAAATCACTGTTTGCCCAGGGTTATTTCCATACAAAATTAGAAAAGTTAGCAAATTACGAATTAACTAGGGTTATTTTATCTACAAAACTGTATGTAAACTAAAGAAATTGAGGTTTGAATGTAGATAGCTAGATAAAAAGTGTTGGACCAATTAGAAAAGTTAGTAAATTTCGATTAACTAGGGTTATTTTATCTACAATATTTTATGTGAACTAAATCTACAATATTTTATGTGAACTAAAGAAATTGAGATTTGAATATAGATAAAAAGTGTTGGACCAATAGCCAATATAATTGAATTTCATGTTATTTAATTTGATAATAACGACTTGTAGCCAAACTTGTGTTATTGATTATTTTACAAATTATGTTTATTAATACGTTAAACAATTGATATATTTTGTTTATCTTTAGAATATAATTTATTTTTGTTGACAATGTTTTCATAGCTATACTCTACAACTTATATTTAATTATTACGAGTGGTTCTGCGAAAACAATATTTAGTTACGTAATTAACGTGTCCGCATAGCATAGTTCAAAAAACTAGGTTAGTGTAACACATCAGTGCTGAACTATGTAACTAATTGAAATTAAATATATAAATGTGAATATGGCTGCCAAATCAAGAACTCAAAAAAATAAACTTAACACCTATTTGGCATAATATTTTCGACGATTGAAATCACTGAAATGAGTGTGCTGAACTGATGAATTATGAATTTCTTATTATTGTATTATGCTTTTACAAAATGTTTGTATATCAAGGGCAGATTTTTTAATCTCCTGTTAACATTACCTGTCAGATTAAAACAAATGTTGCCATATTCTTACAAAAGATCATTCTGATCTAGTCAGACCAACAATAAGCTGTAACTGCTTCTCTATATTCTTATTCAATAGCAACGAAAATCTTAAAAAAAAAAATTAAAATCTATCAAATACTTTATCGAAAATGCCCCAAAAATTATACATTTATGAGCACACAAAAGCCCTAACACCTTTTTATTGTTTAAGAATCAGACGCGGATCCAGGGTTTCGTTCAGGGGGTTGCATTGACGTATGATATGCCAATATTTCATACCGGAATATATTTTCATTGTTAAAACAATAGGCATACATAGGTCCAGTGTCAGGGGGAGGGCAAGTGACCTAATTGCCACCCCCTTGGATGCCTGCTGGGAATACTCGCGTTTGGGTTCGCCCATGCTTTATTTAGCTTGTGTTCGGACGAACGGCTGGAGGCAGCGTTACTCGCGGTCGGGCTGCTATAGGCGGCTTCTAAAACTTCCACATTCTTCCATCACCGAGGGATTGCCAAGGACTAACCTTATTCATAAACGTCTGCCAACTTTGCAAGCCGATCTATAAGACCAACAGGGACAAACGAGTCGTAGCGACTTGCTTTGTTTAGAGACGTTTATGAATAACGCAGTTACTATTGTTTCGCCTTGGGCCTGGTTGCACGCACATTTATCTTAGAAGAAGACCAGAAGGAAGATTGCCAGTCGTTTTTATATTTCGTCAATTTTAATCCGGTCAGGATAGATGTAATTGATTTTTTGTAGGCATTTTATAAGCATCCCAAAAATTCTAAACATATTTTTAAAATTGATTGACAATCTTTTTGTATCATATAAAAATTGTGCCTCCTACAAAGCCTACCTACTTCCCACACACATCAGTCGAGTACTCAATAATGTATGATGTTTTTTTTAAGATTGTACCTAACTTAAATATTTACAGAATTGGATGTCGAATCTATCAAAAGTATCTTGGGTACTCAAAGTGTAAGTGAAAAGAAGCAGGAAAAAAAGTGCCGCAATTAAGGCCAACTAGAGTGAAATTGTTCGATGTTACTTTTTAATACTATTTTGAAGTTAAATCTTTTTTGGGTAATATATTCCCAATAATTATGTAAATCATCAATGCAAATCGTTTTGTTAGGTAAGTATTCACGTCCAAATAAGAATCATTTATTTTTGGAAATATCAAAATTTACATTTGTATTAAATTAGATTTGTTATAACTCTTGATTCTCAGTAAAATATTAAAAAAATGCCCAAATAAATACTAAAGTGAATTTCCTATTGTAATATTTATTTAACTCACAGATCTATGTCAGGCAGGATTGACTTCTTATTTATTATCCTAAAGGTGCGTTTAAACCAGAAGTGTTCTAGCGCCCGTTCTAAGAAAACAACCAATCACGTTTTGTGTACCGATCGAATTTCGTAGAGTGGGAGGTTAGAACAGCGAATGCTCTTTTAGTTTAACCGCGCCTTAAGACAACAATAGAATGTTTTATATTACGTTACATTTTTACCTATTACATTTGTCAAAAACTGCACTAATAAGCAACATTTTAAAGAGTGGTTACAATTTATTTATTTATTTTATTTGTTTATTATGTAGATAAATCAATAATATTGATTTTAAATATTGATATAAATATAAGTACAATAATAGTTAAATAATTTGATTTGTGTTTTCACAATTACTTCCATAATATTGATTTGTGTATTTCCCGACAAATAAGTAGTTCATCCTGACGATTAATTAAATAGGTACATATTACAATCAGAAGGGAACTCTTAAATTTAAAAAAATATTGAATTACACGGTGATGGTACATCGATGGATAAATTAAAACATAAGACACAAGAGTAAAAAAAAAACTAAGTGTAAGTGCTACCTTAATGCATGGGTTGCAAATAAATTAAGTTAAAAATTTATTTATTTTATAAATTATTGTTAGTTTTTAAATGAATTAAGTTTACATATTTACCTTTCTGCACATTATAAAAAAATATGGACACAACAAGTCTTACGAATAATACGATTATTTATTGATTTTTTTTAAAGCCAATCAAAGTTAGTTTCTACAAAATTAATGTTGAAATTGTAACCCCGAGAACTTTGGAGATAGAAATGTCAGTTTCATATAATGTGCGGCACATTATATAATGTGCCAAACACCCTGTACAGCCAAATAAAATTGACTTCCGTAAATATCAAATCACTGTGTGCAAAAATATGTGCCCAGTGTTATTTCAATTATTTAGTGTCATTTTACCTACAAAATTATATGTGAAAAAAAAATAGTTTTGTATGTACGAGTAGATAGCTAGATAAAAAGTGTCTATTGGACATTATAATTTAATTTCATGTTAGTAACGATTTGTAGCCAAACTTATTGTTTTAAAATATTATGTTTATTAATACGTAAAGAATTATTTTATTATGTTTATCTTTAAAAGATATTTTATTTTTGTTGACCATATCTTCCTGGATATACTTTACAACTTATATTTAATTATTACGAGTTGTGCCACAAATAAAAATTGTTAGGAACGTAATTAAACGTTTCCACATAGCATAGTTAACAAACTAGTTAAGTGTAAGAAACCAGTGCTAAATTATATGACTAAATTAAAATTAAATATATTAATGTCGGTATGTGGCCGTCCAAATCAAGACGCAAAAAAATCTTTAAATTTAACGTCTATTTTGCATATTTTCGACGATTAAAACCAGCGTTAACTGTTGAATTATGACTTTAAGATAAGTTTTTTCTAATGAATGCGGCAATCATCATTGCTACAAAAATACATGACAACGTATACAAATCCATGACCTAAATAAATCTCGAAGCGAAACTTAGAAACTGTATGTTTTCCAACATCGCAAGTTAGATATTTATTATCTACAAAGTTAGCCATAAAGTCAATCAGAGATAGTTACTTATTATTATAATAGATGAATTATCGAGAGCTTAGAATAGCGTTTGTACCTAGTGGTATACCTTAATTGTGTCCTTGCAATTAGTTTTACTGTTATTGAAATGATGACAGTACAACACACGAAAAAAAATGTTTGCCATGATTACGGTCATCTGAGTCTCGCTGGTTTTAACATGCATGTACCTAGTCCATGTTTATAGGTGGCCCATTAAGGAAAGGGCTTATTAACAAAAGCAAAATGCATGTTTGCATAGTTTAAGTAGCATAATTTTGCATAAAACCTACGTGACTCAGGTAACCGTAACCATTGCAATATAAGACAGAAAAAAGTTGATTCACCCATATAATGCCAGTGCAGTTGGGTGAATCACTTTTTTTGTCTGTTATTCCATGGTTACGGTCGCCTGAGTCACCTTGGTAGTATGCAAAATTATCCTACTTAATTTATGCAAACATGCATATAGTCCATGTTTATTGGTGGCCCATCGAGGAAAGGGTTTATAAACATCAGAAAAATGCATGTTTGCATAGTTTAAGTATCATAATTATGCATAAAACCAGCGTTACTCAGGCGAACGTAACCGTGGTAATAACAGACAGAAAAAACTAAACTCTTACTACATTCGTTTTTGATTTGGACAGCCTCATTAAAATAATAATTAATAAAGTTTGAAAATCGTATACTTCTAGAGTCGGACTAGCTTTTTTGGGTTTTAATCTGTTTTTAAGATTCCACTTAAATCACCCAAAAGTAGGTTAATATATGTTTATTGTAAAATGTGCATAGTGGATTGTAATTTTGCTAATCAGGTATAAAACATGGAACCGAAATACGAAGAAATAGTTAATTTAGTTTATTATTATTTAAGTAATTTGTCCAGAAGTATAATTTGCCCCAGCTTCGTCTCGTCTACCTTCTAATGAATATAGGGCCAACAAATTTTGCGTTTAGATCTTCGCATTTTCAGTTTTACCCAAAATGCCTTAAAGGGGTTTGGGTAAAGTTGGCGTCGTTTTTAAATTTTGGCGGCCACTCATGAAAGTGGTAAATTTGAAAAGAGCAATTTATAATAAACTTATTTTATTATGGAGTGCACATAGCTAAATTATATCGGAGCCGAGATGTCATACTTTAAAGTTTTATAGTAAAGACTCACATTTATTTTTGAAATGCATCGGAATGAGTTTAAACTACTATTGTGTATGCCACGTAAAACCTAACCTTAACTCATAAGGTAACCTTGGACATAAGGTTCTTTTTCGGATCTAAATAATCATTGACCGAAAGTTTTTTCAAGACACCGAATCGAAAAACCTTCTTGGCTTAAGATAGGACTAATATCTAATTTCAACCCTAAAGTAAGGAGAAGAAGGTGCATAGCTTACTGTTAAGGATCGGATCTCGTAAAAATTCTTAAAAAAAAAACCCTTTTTTTTTTAACGTTCGTAGCTCACGACTGATGCGGCTGAGCGATTGCTGCATAGTGCATACTACCGAGAGGGGCAGCGTGAAATGGCGTCATGCATAATATAGCCAGTGAGGAAAAAATACTACTATTTTAGTAGTTATTGCGGTCATCCGATTTTACGAAATCCTGATTGTATCGATCCGTGGCTTTTAAGAGGCAGAATAAAATCGCGGCACTCCAACAGAAGACAGTATTTTTTTATGTTGCTGTAGATGGTGGATTTCAAGGCCCAGAGGCAATATTAGGACATTATTGTTCATGTGTTGTTGGGAAGAGGACCTTAGGCTGTTGCTCACATGTAATGTCAATTATATGGTTCTTGGGATGGGGCCTACCCCATCCCAAGAACCATATAATTGGGGATCAAGATGTTTTTGATACCTATATCAAGAACATCTTGATCCCCCGGCACAGTTTATAGAGAGAGTGATTCGCCAAGATAGGTAATATTGAGAATGAAGTTTACGGCGAGCCAGAAAATGTGTAAAAAAGTAATTCAACGTAATACTAAAAATTACAAATGACGTTATCAGGGAAAAGGGATGTTAATGTCATTGGCGCTTACGGAGTTATGAGCCATGTTTGTATACAAATGTGACGTCACCGGACGTAAGAGCCATCAACAATAAAGCCCCTTATCCCAAATAATGTCACATATGTTGTGTTGTATACATAAGAAAGCATTAGTAACAATTCCAATCTAAAAACTAATCTAATTAGGTACATTTCCTACTTGGAAATATGTCAAACTGTGTTTCCTTATGGTGTAGTCAGAGGGTGAACCGTCTATTGAAACCAATTTGGAACATTTTTAATGTTCACTAAACAGACAGCATAGAAATCGCATAAGGAAATACAGTTGCATTTTCATATAGGTAAGATATTTTTTTAAGTCGGTTAAATTAACTATTATACTTTAAAGGCATAACCTTGTATCTTTGTTAGTAGTATTATCGAGTTAAATAAGCCTGTAGTCATCTAAGCTGTCTCCTAAACCTGTCTTAGTTAGGTATATTCACTGGTCCAATAACATTGTTTGAAGGGCCATAATCTTGGCTCCGATATTATTTACGGCAAAACTTATTTCGTAAATAAGCTAGTCTAAAGTAGCACTACACTGAAAAAAATATTTAACTGAACTACTTTGGCTATTTCATCATTAACCATAATTCGGTATGGCGTTACTAAAGTTAATTTCTATTAACAAACAGGTTTGCGTATTAAAAACCAAACGGATAATGTTATTCTAAGTTGGGCTATTCGTAAATAAATGCTTGTATACGTCTTACATTAAAACAGTAAACAAATTCAAGTGTTCACATGTAAATAAACCGCTTGGTCTAATTTAAGAGTAAGCATTGACAATATGCAACAAAAACCAAGTCCTAGCTTCTAACAAAGACGATGTTATTATCCATAACATAAAATTGTTTAGATTTAACTAAACAATGATTTGCTATTATAATACATAGTTTTGTTACATATAACCAGTTTTGTCTAGTAGAGTAAAACCAAATACGGGTTTGCTACTCTAGCAGACCATTCGCTTTATCTAACCAAATAAAATACAATGTGTAACCAAACGTACTTCATTATATAGACAATACTTAGCATAGAAATAACCAAACGCTTTTTTTGCGTTGCGTATGACATATGTATGTCAAGTTACTTGAATATTCCAAAATGGAAGTTGTACCTCCACCAGCAGACACCCTTGGAGACTACCTTCGGGAATGGGGATTAGAAGGTTACATAAGGACATTTCAAAACATGTCATGTCTTTGTAAACCAAATAATTTTAATTTCTTCATTTTCCTTGTAATCAAAGAGACTCTGAAGCTAATGTATCAAGCAAAATAATGGAATTACTCGTAAAATAATTTAGAAAAATAAATTGGTTTACAAAGATACTCTGTGCAATGAAAACCTATAAAGTGATGCAAAAAGTACTGTTGCTCGCGATTGTATTATTGATTGATTGATTATTTTGATTACTATACCGTTCTTATAAATTACTATGAATGTTTCTATTATTTGAATGTTTCTATTATTACAATTAATAAAGTTAATTAAAATGCTCGTTTAGTGTTACTTATTTTTGGGTAATCATCGATGTGGCTTATACACCCTACTTGTAGTTAAATGAGTTGTAAATAGGGCTCACTGCCTGTATAAATTCCAGTACGTCTCATCACCCAGGGGATAAGAAAGGTGACGATGAGACGTACTGGATTTTATACAGGCAGTGAGCCCTATTTACAACTCATTTGATATTTGTCTGTATATGAACCACGTATTTTTGTCATGTATATATAACCTATTCATTTGGTTAGAAGTAGGCAAACTATTTGGTCAAAATAATTTAAACATTTGGCTGTATATGAACAACGTATTTTTGTCGTGTATAACCTATTCGTTTGGTTACATGCAGGCAAATAATTTGGTTAAATATAATGAAACAAATTGCTTAAAATAATACTCTAAATTGGTTATAGGTAACAAAAAAGTTATGTTAAACATTACTGAGCCAGTTGGTTTAGGCGTAGCAGAAAATTTGATTAAAGTAAGTTGTGAATTCAGTAAGATTTTGACAAACAGTAAATTTGTTATCAACATACAGCACGTCTACAATAACTGAATTGTAAACTAAATATAACTGAACTTATGGTAATATACAACAGACAGTTTTCACACGATATAACTAATATTGTTTAGCAATACGCAACATCAATTGTTTAGTAGAAAATTAACCGAACTGATTTTGGTAAGATATTGCCTTACTTCGCTCGTCACTTTTTTTAAGTTACAGGTTGACGAAAGTTCGGTTACCATTAACAAATTATTTTTTTCAGTGTACCAAATAGTAGTAACATAAACGATGGCCGCTGAAAAAAAAAATGACGCCACTAGTCCATACAAAAATACCCAATCCCCTTTCAGCCAAAAAAGCTTGTCCGTTTCTGTACCTAATTATGTGTGTAACTGTAAAGTAAGTAAGTTCACTTTAATTTAGGCCACTTTATTCTGATACGGCCTTGTCAGCCTTGTTAACCTTTTGGATGCCAATGACTGATATATTCACCGCAGGTTGAACATCGTAGACCTATATATAAGTCGCGGTCCACAGAGCAATACAGATATACACGTTGCGTAAAGATTAAATACAAATTTGACAATATGGTGACGTGGCATATGAGTGACAGCTTTTGTATTTAACGTGGCGTCGAAAGGAGTAATATTGTATTGTGTAATTTATGTATCAAGGAAACTTGCCAATCAAAATGTTAGTCACAAATGATATACAGTGTGTATTTTTTATATTACCTCAAACGGCTGGAGTAATTAGTGAAGGTCCAACTAAATAAAGTTTGAAGGGTTTTATTTTAAAAGATCCGACATATTTTGTCCCGTATTGTTAACCAAGGGTCAAAAGTGACCCATCGCACTTTTTAATTCTTTCGTTCCCAGCCGTTATATCTAGTACCTACGTAATTTTACAAATTATACTCAATGTTTTAATCATAAATGTATCCATGAAAAGTCCCGTCGAATTATAATTACATTCTGTGAGTTGTAATTTCTACGAATAACATTTTGATTTTATTGCTGTACACATTCGCATGAATTGCTTGCGACAGGAGTATTGACAGCATGAATAAGATGCTAACGTATTACTAGTAATACGTTAGCATCTTATTAGAATAGAATACGCTCCAAAACTGAATGTCTGATGTTGTAAACCCTAGCGATAGTTTTACATACTTGGACAAAAACTCAATTTCGTCCCATGTGCAATTTTTCTTCAAAACACAAGCACCTAAATTAATGTGTTTAACTGTTTCGTACTACTATGAGTAGCAGCGGGGCAGGTTGGATGTGTGGCGTCTATAGGTTAATTTGTCTGTGTACTTTAAGATCTTATATTTATCGTTGATTTAATTTCAAGACATCGATTAAAAACCTACGTTATTTTTGTATTATCTTCCAATAAATGTTATACTTTGACTGGAATGTTTCATTGTTATGTTGACAGTTATAAAGGTAAGTTCTGTGGTAAACGATGGTCTACATTTGGGCATATCTCCGAGCGCTTTCAACCGCCGTGCCTTCAGTGGCAGCCTTATCACACGAATCCCGTGAGAGATGTAAGAACTTTTGGATATATTGGTAGACGTAGTTAACGACTACCAAGCTAAAAATGTATGATATACCCGCGGAAATCAGGTAATAATGTTGCCACCGAAGTCTCGGCGGAGAAATGCCCATTTAATGTGTGTTCAAATGCTTCACAACAAAGCACATAACAGATATAATAGTTACCGGCTTTCCCCCTTGTTCATGAACTTGTCTCCTAACTTAGCGAGTTTTCAAGTTAGGAGACGTTTATGAATAAGGGGGTAAGATGTTAATTTAGACATCTGTCCGTTCATTTTCTGACCTAGGATTATAAAATGTTTGTCAAGCATTTGAACTGAACGAATTTATAAAATGTTTTAATAACTATAGAAATATTTGCAATTTTTTATTTCAATAATGATGAATGATGACAATCGATGCCTAATTAATTAATGCAATTTATGACAATAAATCTTTTTTCTTCTTTTGTTTTTAAACTTACTGTCTAACAGACTTCAGTCAGACGACTTCGCAATAGGGACCGTGCGCGAATTCTAGTGGTCAGTATAGTAGTTACAGCCATCTTGTTAATACTACAATGTCCGTTTTTCCTATAGAGTCAATTTCAACTTTACAATTCAGTCCATACTGTGACCCTCCAACGCGCATGGTCCCTATAACTAAACGGCAACCACTAGGGTTGTCTCGTCCGTTTGTACGCCGAAAAGCGATGGCTAACACGGCCACGAGCGACCATGGCTCAGTGATGACCCTTGTTACAGGAGGAGACACCGCAGGGTTTCTTCGAAGACCACGGCCTGGGGTAGAACAGGAGACTGGGAGCGACGTTGAACATCGGGGTGCTTACGAGTTGACAAGTAACGTTTACTCGATACGTAAAGTCCATGTCGCTCCAATACATCCCACGTGATAGATTTACGTATTGAGTAAACGCAAACCTTACTTGTCAACTCGTGGTACGGCTTCGGGTAGTTAGTAAGACGAAGAGTATTGGTTGTGATTGAGTTGTAAGGTAACTTTTGACAGGGGCAGGTAATTAAACTAACTATGAATGCACCTATATTATCTTATTGGTGGGGCCCTTGCGGATATACTTTGACCCATTGAGATCTTTTTTGTAACTGTCCCATGAAAGCACATAATCATAAAATAAATATTTATCTTAGGCTGTACAACTCAATTACAGCCAATACTCTTTGGTACATAAAGCTCTAATATTGTCATAGACAAATTAATACTAAAATAAGCATAAAGTAATGCTAAATATTGTGCTTGGAAATGATACCAGGGTCGCATTTTATAAAGTTACAATTTACAATTTCACTGTTTGCCTCTCTAACGCACACACGTATTGGTTAGAAAGAGAGGCAAACAACAAAATTGTGAATTGTAACATTATAAAACGCGACCCAGCAGTTACGGCATAACCATTAGTATCTTTTAAGAGTTAAACAGTAATTTTTTTTGACTTTAACAGCTATTTCCTGAAGATCCAATTCTGATGGATCGTCTAATAAGCACACGAAAGGATAAACTACTGCTACTGCATCGTTTATTTGAGCTATCAAATCTGTCAATCGATAATTTCCGTTCGATAAGACGCCAATCCTGACACCTGTCCGTTCAATACAAACTTTAGCCTGAAATTCATTTTTAAAGTAGAAACAGTCAGAAACGTCAGGATTTATTTTTTATTTTTTTATTTATTCATATCAAAAAAAAAGATAATATATAATTTAAATTTATGATGCACCACAGAAACCTGTGTAGGTTTATGCGTGGTGCAATTGGATTAACGGAGACTATAATTATTATTTTGTCTATGTCAACGATTAGGTACGTTGTGTATGACATTCCAAAACTGTATTACATATATTATATTTTGATGACAAACGGCACTTATTACCTACGTCGAATATTATCATGACTTTCAGGGTCGCGTTTTATAAAGTTACTATTTACAATTTTGCCAATAAGCGAGTGCGTTAGCGAGGCAAACAGCGAAATTGTAAAATGTAACATTATAAAACGCGACCCTGGCATGACACGACTAAGTCCAGCTTGTCGTTAAAGTATGAGTGATAATCGTGAAAGTTTAAATATACTGTATTATATTATTATGCTATGTCTGAAAGCTGCTATTGTTTCAGTCTTTCCTTATCTAATCTTGTCATAATATTTCTTTATTTTTGTGTTCTATCTTCTGTAAAGCAGAGCATAGTAGTTGTATCCGTACTTAGCCTCGGTTTCCACCTAGAATGTTCTACGTGTATCCATACAAATTAATATGTCGGGATTTTACTTATTATTTAGCAAGACATTATCACGGTCACTTATAATTGTTTAGATCCCGAAATCACTAGTTGTTTTAATATAATAGTAGAATCTTGGTAGTTTTTCTCTTAACGTTTTGAAATCAACCGCATTTGAACTAACGTGAGACTCAAACATATTAAAATATTATCGAACCGGGTTACTCACGTATTTAAGTCGATGAATGCTCAGTACGCGTACGCGTCGGGCGTACGGCGTCGGGGTGCTCTGGACGAGGACCTTCTTAAATAGGTCGAAACATGTCGAGCAATAGTATACTTTACGTAGCTCCGCGTAAGTCGAAATTACATTAGCGAACCGTACTGTAGCCGACGCTGTCGTCCTTATGACACCTTGTCGTGTATGGCTGTCAAAGGGTTAAGAGCCATGTTACCAAGGTTCCACTGTATTTAATTGTAAGTTTAGTTTAGCTTATGTACGTATTTAAGTTTCGGGAGCTTATTGCATTTAAAGCACCTAGTTTAGTAAAGCAGCAATGTACTTAATTTTATTTTTTATAAGATAGATATTTTAATTATGAAATGGCTATTCAAATACTAATTTTATAAAGGCACCATACTGTTGATATTTCAGCATTTGACCTAATTTATTTGAACAAATATTTCTTAATAATTTGCTGGGGTTCGTGCCAAAACAAATATTCTATTTTCATAATCCTATTTAGGCAGTTTCAATGTCCCAAAAAAAAACAACCTTTTTATAGTTGTCTACTCTATGCTGGCTCGAAAATTGAGGAGAAATTAATTGTTTGTTATTTCTGATAATTTTGAACATGGGAGTACTTAACCCTTTTCCAAGCATAGAAAGAATAGTGACCATATTCACATTAGTTTGTATATTTTCTATGAAATTATAGTTGAAACTGTATTTTCGTGAAAAGATCAATTCCCAATTCGTTAATATTCTTATTGTACATTTTGTTATCTGAACCTAGATAGGTATCACTAGAAAAGGGTTAAAGAAAATAAAACTTTGTCAGATCTCCGTTATAAAATGTTGATATTTAAACTCCCTCAACGGTCCTTTTGACTGCATACCATATCAAGTCTCATATCTCTTGTATGTAATCGAATCTTGGGCCTAAACTGTATTCTACCAGTAGCTTCCTAGACTACGCATCAACTAGTGTTAACCTAATAAAATAAAAACTTTATAAAATACAAATCGTTTTATTGTAAACACATTCCAAATATTAAAAAGCATTACAATTCATATATGATTGATTATCAAAACGCTAGGCGGTGTATAATTGTATAGCAATTTTAAATATTAAAATTATATAGTGCTTTCCTTACAGCTAGAACAATGTCGATAAAGCCAGTATATCGCATTGTAGCATTTAAAGTTAGTTTTTGTTGGAATGGTTTTCAGATTTCCCTTCGGGGGTAGATTTAACTTTGTTGGCGGTGGTGGGGGCAGTTTGGTGGTTTTCCGGGGGGGCTTCGGAGGTCTTCGGCTCTGCAGGGGTGGCGTTAGGGGTGTCTTTTGCTGCCTCTTTTTGGTGCTGCTGGTTGGTCACGTTGGCGAGGTGGAGGGCAGCTAGTAAGGCTTTCAGGTAGCGGGTCACGTCGAAGTCGATGCCTGTAAAAAAGTTTGAAGTTAATTTTCATGGTAAGTGTCAACGCTGATGTGCCGTAGCGATATCACAAATCATCACAACATTACTTATGATTATGAAATATGCACTGATGTTATTTGGAGCTTTAATATGGAACTCCACTGCAGTGCACCATTATAAATTCAGCTTAAATTCTGAGGAAATTGGCTGCACTCCTACACTTCACCACTTTCATTCGAGTTTAACCCACTGTCGGCAGTACTGACTTTTGGATTCCACAAAATTCAAAATAAGCAGAATTAAATAATAAACGCGTGGTGACGTGTCATTTTTCTTTCAAGAAACTGGATAAGGCACTTTGATGGGCCAAAGGAGAGTAAGCAATGAGCTATCAACTATTTTCTTGTTCAAGAAATTAACTGAAGCTCAGAAAAAGTGTCGGTAATAGTGATATATTATTTATAGTTAATTCAAATTGTTGGTGAGTGAATTTTCTAAAATAATCATTCGCCAGCGAAGAGAAAACACTAATCGCTACATTGCTCGTTCATCGCAGCTTTACCGCCATGTGATATTTAGTGAGGTAACTATGGGTGCAAAACTTTAACAAAACTTGTCAAGTGAACATGAAAGAGCACATACATCGATAAAATATACACCTAACAAGATTCAGAGATAGGAGAAATTATATATTATTTTTCTGGGGTATAGTGTTCCCATTATGTAATTTTTTTTAACTACATCCATATCATAAGTTGTCTACAATATGTTTAGCGGCGGTAAGCAAACAGCCTACTTTAACCCTTAAATGCATGACCTTGACAAAGATTTATTCAAATTTGAATTCTGACGGGTTGTCAATAGAGTCGAGAATAGATGATGCATATCGTCGTTGAGATTGCCAATTCCGATATGTGTAAAATTCAAATTTGACAAAAGAAGACTATAAACATGTCATTTGGATTGATTTTTCAGTTCCTGAAATCGTGCACATAACGGAATTGGCAATCTCAACGACGATATACAGTGTGTGTCTTTGATAGCGACATTGCTTTTAAGTAACGATAGATTAAAGTGTTGTTAACCATTTTAGTAAAATAATATAACGATTGCCTTTATTATTTAAGAGTAATTAATTTTTACAAAAATCTCGAGCAGCAATGTAATGCAAACATTTATTTGACGTTTCTGAGAGGAAAAGCTAGTTTCGTTTTCATTTTAATTCGATCAAATCATTAAAGTACTTAACTGCGAACTGTTGCCGACGTTACATTATTTACTGAATTATCCATTACTAGAAAATACTACAATTTAAAACATGCGAGATTTGGACTACAGTAGCTCAACAAATTTACATCAACAATTCTTTCTGTGTCTTACTGTCTTAGCCAGCACATTTTGAATCGTATTATTCACTGAACTGATATCAAAAATCACTGCACATACATTATCACTTCTTAGAAATCACATTACCTAGTTCAAACATTTTTATTAAATTTATTAGGAAAGTCTGTTGATCAACAAACTTGATGTTATCTTGACACTTCAACTCAATCAATGTGAAGTTTTCAATCGGTACATAAACAAAACGATTATCTGATTCCGCCTTCTTAGTTAACACAAAATTACCTAGCGCTTAATCGTCTCTGTCGCACTTATATGAAAGAATGACAAAGACGGAAAACTAAAATACGCTACTGAGCGATAGCCATTGGCAACTTGGCTAGGCACCCTGGGCTGTTAAGTCTTTTTCTTATGAACAAGGGTCATGATTTTTGACGGACTTGTCATCGAAAAGTGTCACCGACATGTAGGATGTAAATAGGTAGGTAATTAATTGTAATTGTCAGGATGTCACTAAGAGCGAGATTTCAATGAAATCATATGTCAATTGTTAGGTTTAATTTATTAGTTATTGTTATTACTGATACATTGCGTGCCGAATTAATTTGTATGAAAAAAAATTTTTTTAATACTTTAACTAAATATGCTAATTTCAGTTCATTCATCATCAATACTTGTACTTTCACCCCTTAAAAGGAATGTCGTTATGAAAGACACACACTGTATACATCACTATGCATTTAAGGGTTAAGAAATCTGTATCTGTGGGTGTATCATAATTTTTACTTTACGATATCGGCAACCGATATCTTAATCACAATTAAAAAAAATTTAACATTCAACATTCTGTTAAAAAGAAAATCTCACACTTTAATTTCGATTATCGAATTAATCGATTTGTAATTTCATTCACATTAAAATTCATATTCTATACATTCTTCTAAATCTCGAATATTGGGAATCGATTTGAGAATCGATATCGACTCAAGACTCAACACCTTACCTTGTCTATGAATTAAGAAAAACTAATGTCAGTCATTTGTTTTGTTTGAATTGTTTCAAACATCCAACTTTTTTGGACTGTTGACTTGAAAGTTAAATATTATCGAGTTCGTTGTGAAATATTTACACTGAAAAATGAGTTATGACGACGAAGACAGTGATGTTGAAATGTGTGAAACACCACCAGAAATCCGGGGCGCCGCTACAACCGTGACCAATAATTTGCTGCCACAAATAAACATATTGTAGAAAACTTATTATATGCATGTAGATAAAGTTATGTATGCAACTGTTCATAATTAGGCATTAAAACACTCGTGTTATCCTATTATGAAATTCGCCTTCGGCTCGTTTCATAAAACAACACTCGTGTATTAATGCCTCTCATTATGAACCAGTCACATAAAATACTATTAATGTCGTAAAACAACACTCGTGTATTAATGCCTCTCATTATGAACCAGTCACATAAAATACTATTAATGTAGCACCCATAGTTCTGATCACTGGTGATATTATAGAATGGTTGTACGTACCTGATTGTCTAATCTCGTTGACCTTATAAGCCAGATGGGCCCACATCCTGCGAGCCGCGACTGCGCTGAGACGACCCACGGTCTGCACAGTATGGAGCGCGGGGTCGTTGGTCGCCGCCACTATTTCTACTGCAACAATGATAGTCTATGTTATGATATCTATTTATTTTATGTTAGAATAACAAGTATATACAGGGTGATTACGGGGTCGTGATCCCAACTGTGTGTTAAGATTTTTTTTCACGATATTCATATTTGTTCCATGGGAAACCTTATTCAAAAAGACCACTTTTTGAACAAATATGAATATCGCGAAAAAAAATTTGCTGATTTCATGCCGACCGGTGCGGAAGTGTTCATAACTTCCAGTCTCGATCCATAATTATGTAAAGACATTTGCAAGGAATTAGTACATACTAATCAACTCGAACTTAACTAGTCATAAAAAAGTACTTCATATAGGTCCCATGGACGTGGAACGTTGTTCAGGAAGACCATCTTAACACGTTTTTCACAGTTGGGATCACGATCCCATAATCACCCTGTATATTAATCTATATGCGGAAGAACTGCACCATCATGAAAGCCAAGCCATTGGTTCCACCTTTCAGATATGGTTTCGAACATGTTTTATAAAGTTTGGAATACACAACTAAAAACCCTTGCCGGGATTTGAACCCGGAAATCCAGCTCTGTAGGCAGGGTCACTATCAACTAGGCTAAGGAAGCTGATAATATACGTAAACATAAAAACAAACATACGATTCTATGCTTTAATTTCTTTTAATTAATACAAATGTACATAATCAACAGTAGTAACTGCAATGCAATTACTACGTAATCAAACGGAAACAAGGTAATCTCCACCTATCTTTATGCGTCTGCATCTACTTTTAATGTTTCCTGTATTTTTGTTTAACAAATATTGTCAGCCTCCATAGCCTAGTTCGTAGTGACCCTGCCTACGAAGCTGGAGGTTCCGGATTCGAATCCCAGCGAGGCATTATTGTGTCTTTATTTATCACAAATATTTGTTCCTTTGTCATGGCTGAACTTAAGTATCTATATATTATGTTTCTATTATATATATATCGTCACCTGGTACCCACATCGCAAGCCTTAATTGCGCTTACCGTGGGACTAGGTCGATTCGAGTAACATGTCCCAAGATATTTATTTATTTGCTTGTGGCGTGTTAAAAGTAGGTATTTGGATTGTAAATGTAAATCATTGGACGCCTAACGTCATCTATTGCGGTTAAGTAATATCGTGAATGTAACCTTATCTTAATTAACGTGGTGAACTTTCCGACATTTCAGTGATTGCGTTAATTTATTTATAACGGTTTTCTCAGTTATCGTGCCCGGATGGCCTGCAACTGCATGATAGTGTGTTAATATCATGCTGTTTGATAATGTATTTCAGATTGTGCCATGAATTGAAGTTTCTTGACTCTAAAGCCGCGTTTCCACTTGTTCTGAGCGAGCATTCACGTGTTCGTGTGCTGACGAACGAACATTTTGCTATGTGAAATCCTGTTTTCATCTGTCCAAGAACGAACGAATGCTCGCTCAAAACAGTAGGTGAAAACGTGGCTTTAGCTTTTACGTTAAACAGTATCTCATTTATTCATGAACGTCTGCTAACTTAACAAGCTGGTTAGTATTGTTTGTCCCTTTCGGTCTTATAGACGTAAAAAACATTTTTTCTTCTTCTGGAGCGATTATCTCCAAAAATATTGACTTGAGAAAAAAGCAACTTTGTCGATATGATTAATATGTATATGTGTACCGGATTGCAGATTTCTCGGCCACTGAGTTATGCTGCGGACAGAAAGACGGACATGGCGAAACTATAAGGGTTCCTAGTTTACCTACGGACTAGAAACAATCCCTGAAACCCACCTGATGATGATTCCTCCTGAGTTCCAACAGGTGGCAGGTAGTGGTCCAACAATTGCATGGCATAAGTGGCACCACTGTCTACGCCAATAAGTGCTTTCTGGCCGTAGGCTGTGTTGAGGAGAGCGTTGGCTTTCGCCCAGGAGAGGTCTTTCAGGGACTTCACTCGCTGCTCGGCAGCCACGCGGCAGCCCATTACCTGGAGACAAGAGGGTTGCTATTAGACACGATTTTAATCTATTTCGTTTTCTAATTTGATGGTAAACAAGCGCTGCAACGCTTGATAAGCGTTTAACATAGTCTGAGGGAAGGGTGTCAACTCCACAAATACCTACCTATACTATGTCGCCGTGTGGTGACGGCAGTAAGAATACATTTGTCACCATCCCAACTCCTGCGGGTGTCGTAAGAGTCGACTAAGGGATTGAAGTGTCACTGACCATTATTTGACAAATATTCATGATGGGCAGCAGTGTCATCATGGTGGACACATTACTGCGATCGCCAATCCGCTTGCCCAGCGTGGCGATTATGGGCATTTACCTCCTAATGCGCATAGTTAATAGGAGAGGCCTACGTTTAGCAGGCGTATGATGTATGTATACTATGCGAATGCGTTTATTTACATAGGATGTCTTTTCATCGGTGCTGTGCTAAGCGGCCAGGTTATTGATTGATATCAAACGCGTAGCCTCTGGTGCAAAGACACCATAAATATTTTTGCGACTTTAACCCTATACTTGGCAGAATTTGAAAAAATCGTACGTTCTAGCCTCCTCGCCGTTGTGTAAAGCCAAAAATTCTGTCTTTAAAAAAAATACAAAAAGTGGGTCAAAAAGTATGTATCTTTAAAGATACACTGCCAAGTTAAGGGAGAAGAATCATAGGTAGGACTAGACCTGTAGTAGGTGGCCATCACAATAAATCAGGAATGGTCGCAGTTATACTCAAGCTCGGGAGCCTAACATATCTGTTTATGAAGAAGAAAAAAGAAGAATCGTTAATTATTTTTCACAAATAATTAAACCGACACAGTCATTAACCATTTTCCGTAATATCTAGATTAGTAATTTATTAGCAATTCTGTAACTTAAAACCTTGCGTCGCTAACGCCTTAGTTAGGCGTTTATAAAAGAAATGTTTACAAAATAAAAGGTAAAAACATCACCTACGCAGGCTTGTTTCCAATAAGCGTGCCATGACATCATTTAGAAAGGTATAGGTAATAGCCTGATGACGTCCAAAGATAAAACTTGTAGGCACTTATGAAGTAATCAAATGTATTTTTCCAGAATGCTGTTCAATTTGTTTCTTGTTTGTTTATAAAGCCTAGTTTCGTGCTTACTCAGGTGTTACGGCGTAATTATTCGTTATTTAAATAGGCGGTTTCTATTGTATGATAATTTATCGCGTTACTAGAAATATTTGTTAAAATGTAGCTATTCTCGCTAAGAAATACCTACCTCAGTATAAAGTAGCTGCATCTACTATAAAATCGATTTCTAACGGGTTGCTTAATCAATACCATAATTATTTCATAAACATGGCCATATCGAAACGCCAAATCGTTTGCTCGTTTCCTTTCCACAGGTCTGATTTTTTAAATTCTTATAGTGTATGTAGCCTTAGCGTTAGACCGTATATCCCATGAAATATGGACTGCTATTTGATTATTATGGAAAGCCACCTCAGGTGAACATATCGAATCCTTCGTGAGCGTAGCCCCAGTTTTAACTAGTCTGGATAATCTATCTGCACCTGCAGTCATTTAACGGTCGCATTAAACCGGTTATATGCCTTATTATTCCCCAATCCCCGTTTATCAAGGTAATCAAGGCATATAACAAGTACCACGACTAGCCACTGGCTACGGCACCATCACTTGACCATTAAATTTTGTTGCAACTTATAAGGCTTTAAATATGCCTGTGTTTTTGTACAGTAGACTATAAAAAGATGTATCATCTTTTTCAACTCATTACAACGCCGTAAAGTGAAAACATGGATACTGCTCTTGGTAGTCAATTGTCCTTACTTAGTTGATGGACTTCATAATTTTGATACCGGTTTACAACATCAAGTAGCTACTTATTTTCTTGCTCGCTTGATGAGGTCATTTTAAAAGGCAAAGTTCATCGCGTGACCAGTACACGTAACTTCCTTCCTTACATATCGGATGAGCCTTTGGACTACGGGCACTACGGCCGTTTTATTAACTTATTTTTTAGTACAGATGGTGCCTTTTTTAGGCTCTAGTGCGAGAAGTGGGTCATTTTACGTCAGGTCCAAAACTTCGGAGGGCCATCTGTACTAAAAAAACGTTGTACGAGACACGTGCAAAAAGGAAATTCGTAACTCGTGTCGCTTTCTTATTTTTCTCACTTGTGTCGTAATGTACTATTATATTATTCATCCGGTACTCATCAAATCCTTTAAGATTTAGCTACATATATGGAAAAGTGTAACGATGGTCGCAAGAGTTTGCTGCTATTACTATAAATAAAATGATCATTAATTTATTTTAATATTTGTGCGATACATTTATAATTATTTCTTGTAGGTATTATGCTTTATTTGCGACGCAATTTAATTGTTTTCAAGGCGCATTTAATTTATCGGATTAATATTGATAACAATTACTTTTCTGTTTGGGACCGGCTTACAGATAAAAATGATCGATCCGGTTAGAGAATCTTATCGTCAATGTGCAATGCATATCATATCAATTCATATCATTTTAAATGCGGATGTACCTAAATTTTAAAGCCATCGGAATCAAGTAGCAATAAAATATTAATCTTTCCTCATGTCGCCCAGACGATAAAATTTGCCAGTGTATTTTGAATTAATAGTGAAGGCAATAGAATTGAATTTCTTTTGTTTGAGGGTACCTTTTAATTGACATTGGGTGGCTTGAGGCTATACATGTATAGACAAATTAGCGAAAGCATGAAATTGCATATGTATAGTCGTTGTGTTTACAACCTCATAGGAATTATACATTGGAACTTTATAGACTCTTGTGCTGTCGCTATTTGAATAATAGTAAACGTTATTGCAAAGACTTAAGGTACAACTTAAAAGTGTTACTTTTAGTGACCACTACAAATGCAATCCCAAAGTTTATTTTGTAGCTTATAATTTCAGTTTAGCATTAGATATTCATCATCATCAACAGCCTATGTTAGTCCACTGCTGGACGTAGGCCTCTCCTATTAACTATGCGTATAGACACATTAGGAGGTAAATTAGGTTAGGTTAGATATTAATGCTTTCTAATCTTCAGTTTTGTGGACTCATGCTTCCAAGTAAAAAACTAAGAATGTTGTTCGATTTTCCAAAAACAATTATTGGAAGTAGTCAGAACACTATTCCAAATAGCAACTTTATCGTCCAAGACATAACGTTGAAAATTGTAATTGAAATGCTTAAGTGTCAGTTGAAAATTCAAGGTTGAAAATAAACTCATAGTACAGTCAAAGACAAAATAAGGTGTACACAAAAATGTTCAAAAATATGTCCCAGTGCACTCTAATTCTGTGTAATAAGGACGTCGTAATTGTGATATTTATTTTTAGTTGATATTTGTGAGCGGATTCTTTCTATACTTATTTTTGCACTTGACTGTACTTATACACTATTTTATAGGATTTCATAACGGTCTTAGACTAAATTAATGTACATATGTATTTGATAATATGCGCTCCGAAAAAAAAATGACTACACCGCGACTGTGGCAAACAAGCATACAGCCTGATGGTAAGCAGTTTGCCTATTCCATGGACGAGAGCGTTTATTTGCCAGGTAACAGTGACATAACGGTAACAGGCGCCGCTGATAATTTTTAATTCAATAAATCGTTGAATAATTACGCCACCTTGAATTATCATTAATAATGTTATTTAAACAGAACCGTCGGAAGCCGGATGTCGATAGCAGCGGCCGTGGTCATTGTCCTCGAGTGTAACGTGAGCCATTGATAGTGTAAAGACGTGTTTTCCACATAAGAATGTGATAACAGTACACTTGTATACTTAGCACATGATTGGTGCGACGGTATGTCGCAAGATAACTATCTGTCTCTCTTTTACTAAAAGACGGAAGTCTATCTCGTGCGGACATACTGTTGCAATCATGTATTAGGCACTGGTCTCACCGCGAGCTACTAAGCTATGAACTATCGGCTATAAACACGAACAAAAGATACGCACGCCCGTGTAAAAAAACGAGACAGCGATACTCGCCCGGCGGTGATAGCTGATAGCCGGGCGAGTATCTTTTATTCGTGTTTATAGCCGATAGTTCATAGCTTAGTAGCTAGCGGTGAGACCAGTGCCTTAAACACGAACAAAAGATACGCACTCCCGTGTAAAAAAAAAGAGACACTACTCGCCAAGCTATCAGCTATCACCGCCGGGCGAGTATCGCCGTGTGTCTTTTATTTACAAGGGAGTACGTATCTTTTGTTCGTGTTTATAGCCATATTTCATAGCTTAGTAGCTCGTGGTGAGACCAGTGCCTTTGGTAGGTAAATATAGCTTGGTCGACTATGTTTCGTAAAATCTTACAGTGGAAATTCCGGCCTTACATGCAGCAAAACATTTTAATAAGTTTTATTTATGTTGATACTAAATCTGGAGCATCTGATGTCAGAGAGCTAAAAATATAACTGTACACTTGGACTGAGATGACTAACTCTAAATAATACCTAGCAACATCATCATAATATAGCCAAAAGAAGTCCGTTCTTCGACAAAGGGCTCTCCCAAATATTTTTCAAAAATTGGTTCTTTTACATATTTTGTGGAACAACTTAAATTGTTTTATTACATATTTTTTAAACCCCAGCGGAAGTGCGTAACCCCAGCTCCTCCTGCGGGTGTCGTAAGAGTCGACTAAGGGATTAAAGTGTCACTGACCATTCTACAAGATTGATGATAAGCAGCAGCGTCATCATAGTGGATTACTGCGATCGCCAATCCGCTTGTCCAGCGTGGCGATTATGGGCATTTACCTCCTAATGCGTCTATACGCATAGTTAATAGGAGAGGCCTACGTCCAGCAGTGGACTAACATAGGCTGATGATGATGATAATATTTTTTAAGTTGTATGTTTACTATGTACATCAATTTAAATATTAGATGTCAAATACCGAAGTTTACCAATGCTGGAGGTGGCACTCGGTAATTTTACCTTATTACAAAAATGTTATATTATTTGTAACTAACCTTAGTGACATGTGGGGAGATTCTGGACAGCACAGCCTTCTTAGTGGTCTCCACAATGACCTGGGGCTGCTCGTTGACTAGGGGCACCTTCCGCTCCAAGGCATCAATGTATCCGGCGACTTTAGCGTCTCCAACGGCTAGGGGAGCTGACACGAAGGGGGCTGCGGTGTGGGCTGCCAGTGTCACGCCGGCTTCGGCCGTGGAGAGGGCCCATTCTATTAGGCTGTGTGCATCTGTGGATAGAAATAGTTTTACTATAAACATGCCGCTAATATTATGGTGAAAGTTGATTAAATGATGCAAAGATTTTGCAGTGTTCAATGATGTAGATTAGAAATTAAACACATTTGGAATATGAGGTTTGTTTATTTTTAATAGCCACTTTAGATGGATACCTACAGCAGGTCTGCCATGAAGAATGATTAACATACCTATTGCCTCTCTGTCAGTCTTAAATATAAAGTAACTAGTGCAACAGAGAGCCAGCACATTGATTGTTAGCTGTGATTGCACTTGTATAACTGTGCGTATGGGAAATCTCCTTGAAAAAGAGATATAAATGGAAACTAGATCTAAAGTTTCAGGAAAATCAATGCATAGTATTTGCAGTTAACCTTCAAAGAGATATCAACTGAAGGCCATTATGAAAACTATAAATAATTTTAAGGAATAGAAATCACTTTGAGTAAATCCAACGGATATTGATATTGTCTAGGAACATAAGGTACTCAAACTTAAAACACAAATGGAAATGTAAAATTTTGATTTGATCCACAAAAAATTTCATTTTCCGTTAAACAAATACCACAAATAGGAAAATTTTGCAAAATTCTATTTAACACCTTTGATGCAGTAATTAAGTTGTAACTAACAATAGGTACTTTACAAGGGGTTTAAACTGTGGACTTAAAGATGGGGGGTCGCAGATGAACATGTTTATTGATCAAGTAATGTTTGCAAAAGTTTCATCATATATTTAATACACAGATGAAATACAGGCATAATATTTTCAGTCAGTCATACATAAGTTACAGATTCAATTTTTTTCTGCCTGGATTAGATGAGACTAAGTAATAGCCTAATAGGTAATAAGTTGTTTACCTTTGACTCTGGTGTATAGTGCTCCAACCTGCCCAACGGCTGCTCCCACTGTTGGGATGGCCATGGCCTTCTGGACGCTCTGGAGCTGCGGCAACGGCATCGGGGCTGAACTCACTTCTGTGGCCATCTGGACAAAGTCATCAAATTATTTATACCTACTGCATTGTACAAAGGAAAATATTACATTAGAAAGGTAGCTTTTTGTTTGCTACCTGAATACCTTGAAATCTATACTAGTTAATCAGGAAGTGATAAATTGTTTAAATCTTTGAATATCCAGAATTGTTCTAGATATTCAAAGATTGTCGTCATATTCATTGATGTGCTATTATATCCCTAAAGAAGAAGGTAGATTTAATTTGATAATTAAGGATTTTCAACTCGATATTCCAGTTGTGATGTTATAAATCAGACATGTTACATGTTCTAAATGTAGTAGAAAGGATACAAGGGTCATTGAATTGATTTCACAACGCTACGTTCTAAATTGTCCGTAACCAGCCAGTAATTTGTAGTTACAACTTCAGGGTGAACAAGTACCTTTGTTGATATCTTCGATTAATCACACAATTAGAATTATTCGTAAACTATCAAAATTATACACTTTCTTCTATTATCACTTCAAAATATTAAATTAAAAACGCTGCTAAAAATATTAACACAACTGTTTCTTTGCACTTCACAGAATGAATGATGCGAATGCTGCTGCCGGCGGTATTATAACCGAAGCAATATCCTCATTGGACGATACCGCGCGATGGACTTTGCTCGACGGATGACTGTGTGCAAGGAGCCACGTAGTTGGTTCGAACAAAACGCGTAATAGGCGTGAAATAAACAAAATAGTTGGCCCAACCCAACCCGGTTCAGCTGATGGTAACAGGCAGACAGCCTAGTAAGGTATTGCGAAATTAACACAACAAGAAAACGACTCGGCTCTACTCTTTTGTTTTTATTAACATTGGAATTGGAAACATTCTGGAGTAAAGTCACATGCCATAAATTATTCCAATAAAGAATTTATGTGCAACCTCAATCATCTGCGATGATTAGTTGGCAACAAAAGTCAAAAAGTTTCGTCTCGGTCTACAAATATTTTTGGTTGGCCGCCAAGCGCCACCTGCCAATGACGAACATCGATCGCATAATTTGTGGAACGAGGCCAACATAAACAAACATTGGATAAGCGAGTACGTGTGATTGGCTGCCGCCCCAGTCGGTCCCTTTGCGGGGGCTTGTTTGGACGTATTTGATAATAAATATTGTGCGACTTTTCTAAGCATGTCGTGGTCAAACGATGTAGTTTTAGAATTTTTGGAACTATATCGAAGGGAACAACTTCTTTGGGACCCAAAACACCCACACCACAGAAATAGAAGCGAAGTTTCCGATGCTTGGCTTCGAATACAGACATCTTTGAGCATAAATTGCTCGGTCACTGACCTTAAAAGGAAGAAAGAATCGCTTATGACGTCTTTCAGAATGCATTGGAATAAAAAGAAGAAGTCTCAAGACTCGTATCACACAACATGGTTTGCATATCCTATGATGGAAAGTTTTCTCGGCGGGAAATATGAATGCGACAGTACTCAAATGGAACACGAGGTGAGAATATAACTGAAATATTTACTTTATTAGGTATTTCTTAAATTTATTATCCCCCGTTAGTTAATGCCTTTGAAATGTACCTACAAAACTTCTCAAAACTTGGCACTGTTTTGGCCAAATATATGTCATTGGTTAATTTGGTCGTGTTGGGCACAAGTTAACCGTCCGACTTGGGCTGAGCGGCAAACATTTGACAAAGTTTCTGAATGCAAAGGAGTTCCAAGTTTACGCAAATACTTTACAGACTTTTGACAGTTAAAGATTAACTCTTATTAATGTGAGGGTAAACTGATACACTGGCCATTTTTCCGATCGAATATCATAATATGTACAATAATAAATATACTCGTAAGGCTCATTTCTAAAATGTCAAATTTTCGCTCTTAGAACTCGACAACTGGGTGCTTAGCCAAGTTGCCAATCGCTAACGCTTAATCGTTAATCGTAAACGAAAGGCAGCTCACGGTCTTTGTCGAACTAATATGAAAGAGTGACAGAAAGGGAAAACTACGATACGCTACCAAGCGCTAGCGATTGGCAACTTGGCTAAGCACCGATCATCAATAATCATCAATCTCAAATCGAACTAGGTACACAAGTACTTACTGTATACTGTAAAAAGTAAATAGGTACCTTGTTTATTCATAGAACCAATAAATACCTACTGAAGGTTTTAGGCGTTTATCGTCCGATCGAATAAATCCGGTTCCTCTTCATATCGCATGTGCGGGTGGCATGAGGACTAGCCTGGACTTTGGCGCCGACGTGTAGTGCTGTTGCGCCATCTGAATCATCGGTTTACGGAAACGGCCTCTTGGGTATCAAAGCTATTGACATGGTTACAAATGTAGATAAATTATAAACTCGACCGTAATCGTCGTTGAGATTGCCAATTCCGTTATGTGCACGATTTCAGGAACCAACTGAAAAATCAATCCAAATGACATATGTTTATAGTCTTCTTTTGTCAAATTTGAAATTTACACATAACGGAATTGGCAATCTCAACGACGCGTTGCTCTTCAAAACCGTTGGTCAAACCCGATAAGTCGAGATATTTTTTTATAGAAATAACAACCTCACGCCAATTTCGTAAAGTTTGTATTTTAAAAATTGGTTTGTTCGACTTGTAATAATTGAAGATTTGGGAAAGTGACAATAGAATTCAGTTCTTACTTTAAATATTAAATATGTATACTCACGTTTAAAACCAATAGGGCCGGTTTAATACTTATATTTGAATAATAGAGAATTTGCGATATTAGAGACAATAGAGACTGTGATAAAAATAAGACGGTTTTCATGAGCGTTGGCACTTAACTTGATAAGTTGCATATCATCCAATTTATAAGCTCTTTTAGGGAATTTGTATGTAGTTTAAGTCGTCAATGTCAATACTATTATTCTATATCCAACACTTGGATCCTCTTACCATACCTTCTTCTTCTTTCTTCTCGCCATTTCCCGTTACTCGGGGTTGGCTTTCTAAATTTTGAGGCGCCACTTGCTCCGCTCATAGTGAACTAGATATACCTACCTACCATAGTCTTAATATTATTCAATTATTATGTACCTACCTGACTTGTAAAACTATGTTTTATTAAAAATAAATGAATGAATGAATACCTAAGCGTTGTCGTGGACTAGGCCGAGCACTGTCACTGTCACTGTGTTTTTCTTACCGTAACGAATATAACAAACTCACGTTTTGTTTCACAGTTCTTCGTGAATACGGCATATACGACTCCTCCGGCGATACCTGACCACACCGCACCTCGCAGCCATGCCACGGCAGAAAGAACCCCCACCAGGCAAACTAGACAGTCTGTCCAATCCAACCCGACAGACAAAACCTTCGACACAGACATCTTCTACGCTAAGAAACAAATGGACGAAGCCGTTACGTACTTAAAGAAAGCTTCTACCGAGAAACGAGATATGGACGAATATGATTTATACGGTCAGCTATTAGCCAAAAAACTGAGAAAACTAGACGAGCATCAAAGAGACGTGGCGATGCATGAAATAGACAATATAATGTTCAGAGCTAAAATGCAGAGCGGGCCTTCGCAATCTAGAAGTTACTCCTCTTCCCCGTCGCCTGTTCCAAGAAAGATGAAGTCTCCAGTTTTCATTGTAACTCAGCAGAACCACGCGCAGTATGAAGACGAGAATATACCGTATCAGGATCATATGACAGGACCACCGCCGCCATAAAATATTTCTAAATGTATACTTTACTTGGGGATTTAAACTGAATATTGGAGTTGGCTGAATAGACTGAGCGGAGAGGTGGACCAGTCGATTGGTGATATTTGAACAATGAAATCGGATACTTAATAAGCTTGAACTCTGATTTACCTAGGCGTCCTAGGTAGAAAGCGTTTAGTCAAGATTTTCATAATATAATCTTTTTCATACCTTATTTTTATTAAATAATCAAATTGATTAGTGTGTTTGTTTTATCTTAAATAACCTAACTATAGGATATAACAGTATATTCTCATAATTGGCGCAAGTGATATAAATCCTAAAAATGCACAATTAGTAAGTATACGATGTATGTGCGAATGAAGCAATGAATTAATTATATGACTACCTACTAGTTTTGCTAATTGGATTTTGCTGACCCATTTTACCTTGCCTTTTCAATTTCAAATCAAAATGAACCGAAGCTTACCATTATGAATTTTATAAAATGAAATAGTAATCCCATGAAAGCAAACCCATGAAGACTGACGAATCACGAAGTAGCATTCTCAACATAGATTTGTTTAGACTTCACTCTTTTATAATAGAACGGCAACATTTAAGGGCTCGTTCCCGCTTTTGGCCAATAGCGAAAGACCTTATCATCAGTGTTGCCAATTTGGTCTTGTGTAATTTAATGGTTTTGTGCTTTGCATATCCAGCAGATCCGGAGTTATGTCTTATGTCTGTGTGTGATAAAACAAGAACATGGGATATGTCTTAATACTTTCGTACTGGGTGTAGGTGAATATATTTGTAGACTTCTTCTTCTTAGCAATCTCCTCCCGTAAAACTTCGTTTACTAAATTCAGTTAGGTCTACAGCTTGCTCAGAGAATAGTATTTTGAACTAGTAACATTTTTTTGGAAATGTCAAAAGTTTGACGTTTCGTTTGACATTTGTGACAGATCTCAGCTGGGGCTTTCGTATTGTATTGTGTCGTGTTGTTGTGTTATTTGTAAATATTTAACTAATGTGTTTTGCGAGACAAAGAAGTGTTATTGTAATAAGAACCTGAACAATTACAACTTAAAAAATGGCGACCATGATGAAGGAGAAGCCTCGTACTGTAAGTTTTATGCTCTTCGCTTCTCTTGTTATTCTAAAAACGATGTGCGTAGTTATTTATTTGTGAAACTTAACACGAACTTACGTTTTCAGAAGAAGAAAGCTAAAGAAAAACGTGTTGTAAACACAGATATACCCGAAGAAGCGTCTTCTACAATCAATTCGGTTGTAGCAGAAGATAATACCTTTTCTTCACAACCTATTATTGACCAAGATAAAGTTGAAAATACGAATTTACCTAGTACCTCTACTTGTGAACAAACTGTAGTAGATTTGAATGAGTCCGCTCAAAATGAAACACTAATTAGAACAGATCTAAGTTCAAACTCAGTCTCTGCTCCATGTCAAATAGAAAGTCAAAAGGTTAGTGTAGAAAATAAAATTCTACAGGAAAGCCATGCTGTAGATCAAACAGAAAATGTCTATAAAAACGTGTGCCATAGTTTAGACATAGTCTCTTTTAAAGATGTTCCACAATCGGATTTACCTATTGAAGAATTAGAAAATCAATTACAAGCTTCTGCTTATATCAGTCAAAGAGCTGACCAGACACAACTTGACAAAATGACTGAAAACATGTCATCTGGTATTTTAGAAAACATGGTACCATCTGCCCCTGTATTTGAGGAATCTTTAAGTTTAGAAACACCAGAAGAACCTTATAGGATGGAAGTAAAATTGGAAAAGTTACAATGTATGCCCCTAGAAGTGGCTATGCACATATGTGGTGGGAAAGAAATGGCAGAGGTGCGAGAGATGAGTGAGCGAGAAGAATCTCTAGCTCAAGGGGGGCAGTCATTGAGACCGGAACATCCATTGGTGGACTTGTTGTCAACTTACAGGTATAGTTTCTTATGCTTATAGTTGAATTGTTTAATCAAAACGAGAAACACTCCAATTTTTGTTGATAAATGTCTGGTTTAGGTAACTAACACATTTCAACTATTCTTCCTGCATTTCTGACAGATAACATGATGACTACTACATATAAGGTGCAATCTGCGGTTGTTTTGTCATCGTAGATAACACTTTGTATGTTGTTTGTAGGGTTGAATCTGCTATGAAAAAAAAATCTCAGATTGCACCTTATATGTTGTTGTCTTCAAACAGTAGATTATGCCAAAAATTCATTTGTCAATTTGTGTAAGGAAAATGTGTCTTACTAATACGTATTTTGGGAGTGTATTAACCCTTTCACAGCCAATCGAACCTGACTTGTTATTGTCATAGTTGTGATCTTCAACTCAATTGATAACAAGCTAGAGTTGGAATTTGAATTAATGTTATTTTATGTCAGCTGTGAAAGGGTTAAGTATGTCCCATGTGTAATACGCTATATTAGATAAGAGGTGTTTATCAAATGTTTTTGATAAATATTGCAATTAATGTGCAATGATTCACAGGAAGCCAATGTCCTAGTTAACCAACTAATTTACATTAAATTAACACATAATATTATGATAAAACTCTTATTGATTTTATTTGGCTTATTTCTAGCACTGAACATCTTTACTTTTGCTTCATGACTGTCTATTTTTCTGATTTATATGAAATGAAAGAAATAAAATAAATGATCGATCAGCTTTACCTTTACCTCTTATACTATGCCACTTAAAACTGATTTTATTCACAGCTTAAAGTATAATCATGAACTATTTTAGTCTGATCTGTATGGGTTCTGGACTTTCTCCAGGCTACCCTCCCTGACTATTCCAGAATATAAAGTTAAAAGAAATTAAATTAATACCACAGAATAACTAATAGTTAAGGGTTGGAACTATGGGTGCAAAACTATAACAGAACTTCTCAAGTGGACTTGACATAGCACATGCATCCATAAAATATACATATCTACACACCCACACATTGTAAGTTCAAGATTCGGAGATAGGGAATAAAATTGGATACAAATTTTTCAATAATATTCGTATTTTTCTTGGTTAAAGTGTTCCCATATCGTCGGGGATAGTGAACCAAAACAGATAGAGTTCAAATATCAAACAAATGACACTCAAATTCAACCTAATTGAATTTGTTAGTGAGGAATATCTGCTTAAGGGTCCGGGAGTCCAGGGTTATCGGAGATCACAAAAACACATGCGTTCGGTATTGCATTTAATCAACGACAGAGACGGTGCGACATCTACCGTCTATTGTATAAAAGCAATGTTGGCTTACCCACATATATTACACCTCCACCCTTAATTACTAGTACAAACATTTACAGTAAATTATTACACATAAGTCCTTTAAGACCTGTTTACAAATATTACCATTGTAATACATCTTAAACTTTAATCGAACTCGAAACCATATCTCTTAACGGGTTTACGAATGCGTTTGGGCGCGACCACAGAAGGCGGATCATCTACTAAATCCTGAGATATAGTCTCTTCCGACACCGTAGGCCATTCTTGCACATCGGATTCCACAATAAGTTCCGGCGCGCGCGGACTTTTATCTACATTATCGACCATAGAAGTTTCGCTTGGCGCTGCCTGTGACACGTCCGACAGGGTCACCCCATAACTACTTCGTCTTTTCTTTATTTGATCTAAATGCCTTTTTACTTGTGGACCACTTTCCCTACCTATCACGAAATTTCGAGAACCTACTTTTTCTTCAACTTTACCCCTCAACCATCTTCCTCCCGCGTGATCTCGTGCCCACACGTGATCGCCTATTTTAAAATCTCTGGTTGTTCCCCCTGCGTTCGATACTTGTTTATCTTGTGCTTGCTGCACCCTGGTTTCGACCTGCCTAGTACCGCTCAACAAGTCCAGCCTGGACCGCAGACGTCTACGTTGTAACAACATGGCCGGGGCGGAGCCTGTGGAACTGTGTTCGACGTTTCTGTACATCATTAGATACGCTTGCAGAGCCTCATCTACATCGCAACGGTCGCGAAGCGCCTTTTTTATTGCTCGCTTACATAGCTTAACGGCGTTTTCCGCAGCGCCATTCGAAGCCGGGTGGTAAGCTGGTGAAAACGTCATTTTAATGCCGTTTATTGACATAAAATGTGCGAACTCCTTAGATGAGAACGGAGGGCCATTGTCCGATACCAGTTCCACTGGCAACCCGAAACGTGCAAAAGTTTCACGTAACGGTTTAATTACTGCCTTGGCTGTGGTTTTTGACATTCTGAATATTTCTAACCATTTAGTAGTTGAATCTACAATGACTAAAAATGTTTCACCATTAAACGGTCCCAGAAAGTCCACATGCAGTCGTGACCAGGGCTCCGGGTGGTACGGCCAGGGCTGCCCCTCTAGCGCGCACGTCGTGCATCGCTTGCTCAATTCCTCGATATCGCTATCTATTCCGGGCCACCACATTACGCTACGGGCTAGACTCTTCATTTTCACGATACCTAAATGACCTACGTGTAACTCTTCGAGTAATTTACTTCTTAAAGCCTCCGGTACCACCAGCCGGTAACCCCAAATAATACAACCACGGTCTATGTACAATTCGTTGCGTCGTAAGAAATACGGTTTTAATGTGTCATCTTCACAACCGCTCGGCCACCCGGAAAGCAAAAACAGGAAAACTTTCTTTAGTACTAGATCCTTACTGACCTGATCCTGTACCATTTTCCTCGTTATCGGCAAGAAGTTCTGAATAAAATTTAAATACGTGATTTCTTTACGCTGACTTTTCTCCTTACCCACTGGCAAGCGAGACAAAGCGTCCGCCGCGTTACCATCGCTGCGCACATACTCGATGGTGTAGTCATAACCGGCTAAGATGATCGCCCACCTCTGCATACGACTTGCCGCCATTACGGGCACCCCTACTTTGTCGCCGAAAATTGTCACCAAAGGCTTGTGGTCCGTTCGGAGAATAAACTTTCTGCCGTATAAGTATTGGTGAAATTTTCGGACACCAAATATGATAGAAAGTGCTTCGCGTTCGATTTGTGAGTAAGATTTTTCCGCGGCGTTGAGTACCCGCGATGCGTACGCTATCGGCCGCTCGGTGGCGCCACTGCCGTCGGCGGCGGGCACGAGGTGAGAGATTACCGCGCCGACCCCTACGCTGCTCGCGTCTGTGGTCAAAATTAACGGATGTTCCGGCGAATAGTGCGCCAATATATCGCTGGATACCAACATAGATTTAACCTTATTAAACGAATGCACGCATGCTTTATTCCACTCATATTTCACATCTTTCCGTAACAATGCGTAAAGCGGTGATAGTATCGTGCTAATATTTGGTACAAACTTAGCATAATACATCACCAATCCCAAGAATGATCGTAACTCTGTCACATTGTTTGGCACTGGTACCTGCCTGATAGCTTCAATTTTTTCTGGGCATGTATGAACGCCATGCTTACTAATCACGAACCCGAGATACGTCACTGAGTCCGCAAAAAAAGTACATTTATCTTTTTTAACTTTAAGCCCGTATTTCTGCAATCTCTTAAACACTTCATTTAACGTGTCTATATGCGAGCGGTCGTCATCCCCAGTAATAATTAAATCGTCCAGGAAAACACCTACCCGCGGCATATCGGCAAACAGTTGCTCGAGTTTCCTCTGGAAAATGCCTGGACTAGACGCTAGCCCATATATCAATCTATTATACATAAATAATCCCTTGTGGGTATTAATTACCGTATATTTCTTAGACTCATCCAATTCAAATTGAGCATAAGCCTGTGACAGATCTAATTTGGAGAATTTATCTCCCCCGTGCAATTTTGCGAGTAAATCTTCGACTTTAGGTAAAGGATAGTGGTCCACTTCCAAGCATTTATTTAAGGTTAATTTAAAATCAGCACATACCCTTATGGTGCCGTCGTTTTTTACCACCGGTACTATGGGGGTGGCCCAGTCGGACGTGGCGACCGGCGTGATGACGCCGTCGCGCACCAGCTGGTCCAGCGCGCGCTCCACCGGCTCGCGCAGCGCGTACGCCAGCGGGCGCGCGCGCAGGAACACGGGCGTCGCGCCCGAGCGCAGGTGGAACCCGACAGTGCCGCCCGTGAACCGGCCCAAGCCTTCCGCAAACACCTCACAATATCTGGAACTGAATTCCGTCTCATTAAACAACATGTTAATATTCTCCACTTTTTTACATTCAAACTGTGACATATCTATAATTTTCAACTCATTTCCCCATCGTCTACCTAATAAACTAGTTTTGCCTCCCTCGAATACATATAAATCCAATTCTTTACAAATGCCATTATATTGCACTTTAACGGTAATTTTTCCCACAGGCTTAACTTTAATACCTAAAGTATAATATCCGAGCACTAAACCGGTCATCTGTAACTTACAGTGCGTAAACATTTTTTTATAACAGTCTAAACTAATGCACGAAACCGGGCTGCCGGTGTCTATCTCCATAGATAACCACTTTCCCGCGATGTTTACGTCTACAGTGTATGGTTCACACGCAAGCGATTCACCAGTTTCACTACTATTTAATGAAAAATTGTTTACCTCGTCGCTTTCGCTGCTGTCCGACGGATCCATATACACCACCTTCTCCTCGGTCACGTTGTATAATGACGTACTTCCCCGCCACCGGGGGCACACCTTCTTTAAGTGACCCTCCTGGTTACATACACGACACGACAGACATAACATTTGAATTTACATCTATCGGCGTCATGATTTCCTCCGCATACTTTACGTGGCTTTCTGTCCACTATTGTTATTTCTGTCGAAGCCTCGGAACTTCCCGCTTTCCGCTCCGCTTGTGCCGCTCGGACCGCCGCCGCTCGGCGTTCGCCCGCGGTTCGCGGCCGTCCGGCCCGCCGCCGCTCGGCCGCCGCCGGCGCCGCCGCCCGCTGTCGCTCGGCCTCGGCCTGGCCGGTCCATGTGGTGCACCGACGCCGACCCGCTTGCTGGTATACTGTCGCCGGTTCTACTCCGAGCACAGTCCTCTACTAGCGCCGCGTTGACCTCGGCCGCCTCCATGGACACGGCGAGCTTGTACGCCCTGTCGAATGTGATCTTGTCGTCCTCCGTAAACAGCTTCTGCCTGATATCATCATTTAAGAGACCACACACGAACTGATCCCTTAAGTTCTCTTTTAAGCTGTCCCCTGTGAAACCGCAGTCCTTGCTTAGTCTTTTAAGGTCCGTTATAAAGTTGGCAATATTTTCATCACGATTTTGTACACGCTGACGAAATTTAAAACGTTCTGCGAGCAAACTCGGTTTAGGATTTAAATGGCCTTTCATTAGTGTCACCAACTGGTCATAAGTCTTGCTCGCCGGCTTGTCGGGAGTACACAGGTTTACCATCAGTTCGTAAGCCTCGCTGCCTACCACTGTTATTAAGGTTGCCACTTTCAGCTCACTTTTCACGTCATTTGCCACAAAATATTGTCCCAAACGGTCCACATAAAGTTCCCAATTGTCGTTGACAAGGTCAAACGGCCCAAGTTTACCTACGGGCATTTTCACTGTTCATAGGATAGTTTTCACTTTTTAACTGCACTCGCGTCCAATTTGTTCTCGTCGCCACTGAGGAATATCTGCTTAAGGGTCCGGGAGTCCAGGGTTATCGGAGATCACAAAAACACATGCGTTCGGTATTGCATTTAATCAACGACAGAGACGGTGCGACATCTACCGTCTATTGTATAAAAGCAATGTTGGCTTACCCACATATATTACAGTTAGTTACGCGGTATTGCATTATCCCCGACGATATGTCAATTTTAAAGTTTTAATAAGTTTTACACCCATAGTTCCGACCCCTACTAATAGCACAGTCAACGTCAAAGATATCATTACGGTTTAGGTGCCAAAAATATATAATGTCAAGGCAATAAAGTCGTGTCAATATATTTTTCACACTTAAACTCTAACAATATCATTGACGTCGACTGTAACTACTAACATACAGAAGATTCACTCCTTAACAAAAGTCAACTTGAAAGAATCCAGATCTATCCATTTGCAAGCTGAAATGAATGTTATAATCGCGCATGAACGGTGAATCTTCATTGCGCGCCGCTATTTTATGAGTTGACACTTAAGGTTGTCACTTGATTTTTTTGTTTACGTACGACTGTGATGACATGCGGTACGGAAACGTGGTCGCTTACAATGGACCTCATAAGAAGGCTCAAAGTCACCCAAAGGGCAATGGAGAGGGCTATGCTAGGAGTCTCTCTGCGAGATCGGTTTAAAAACGAGACCAACCAAAGTAACCGAAATAGCTCTCCGAACTGCTAAACTGAAGTGGCAGTGGGCGGGGCACATTGCGCGTAGAACCGATGGCCGTTGGGGCGGGAAGGTTCTCGAGTGGCGGCCACGTACCGGGAGGCGCAGCGTGGATAGGCCCACCACAAGGTGGACTGATGACCTGGTGAAGGTTGCAGGAGTCTGCTGGATGCGGGTGACACCGGTCATTGTGGCAATCTTTGGGGGAGGCCTATGTTCAGCAGTGGACGTCTTTCGGCTGATATGATGATGACGTACGACCGACCCCACGTGACCCGACCATACCACGCGCCGAGCTTCTGCTTGATAATTTCCTGCTGAGCCCACTGGGCATGTGCCTGATGTGCCTTCTTCCCGGCAGGACATTGGCTGAATACCTCATCTGCGGATTGACACCCCCTGCGAATATGTAATATTGTAAATTTCTCTTTCTAGATGTTCAGCGATAGCATTAGAACAAGAGAACCAGAAAGTAGTGAAAGGATACCTGGACGAGGAGAAAAGCAGAGCGGCTCTATGGAAAGTGGAGAAGAAGACAGCATCAGCCACGGCGAAGTGTGGCAAGTGTGAGCGCAGCATCAGCTACACAGGTGGGAAGATTATTAGAATTAAACCAGTTTACTTACAAGAGTATTTCTTATACACTGTGCTCGTGAGCATTCCGAAAGATTTTAATGCTGAATTCCTGAGCATACGAGTATTCAGAGTATTTAATGTAATATAAAATTTCCTGGATTTGGCTTGGTTCCAGAGATAATTCACCTTTTTTCTAAATAAGTTTTGTAACGTAACTCGTCATACAACTTTTTTTTTATTACAATGCTACCACAATGTGTTTTAATATTACCACACCTTTTGCCTGAAATAAAAAAATAAGAATAGACTTGACGAAAAATCATGTCCCTAATTTTAACAAATTGTTGTTATGATAAAAAGTATTGGAAATGTTAAAAAGTATTAAAAAAGTAAAAAAAAAAGTTTTTTTTTTGTGGAATTTGACATTAGGTCTCATAGTATTATTTGTTTATTTTGATGTCTAGAAAGCATAGTTAAAATCTTTCACAATACTCGCGTGTACCGTGTATAGTTTGACAGGTGTGTCACAACCATGTTCGAAAGTTAATGGGAAGTCCAACATTTTGATACTTATTTCTGAAGTAGCCCCTGCGTCAAGCTTTTTGTTCATGTATAAAAAATGAAAATTAAGTTTAGGTAACGGTAACTTTCTGTACATACATGGTTATTTATGACAGCTCACAAAACTACAGGCTGACCGGAATCAGCTTGGTCGTGATCCGAGAAATGTAAATATATATTAATATTAATGAACTAAAACTTTACACGCCGTGTGGTGACGGCAGTAAGAATACATTTGTCACCACCCCAACTCCTGCGGGTGTCGTAAGAGTCGACTAAGGGATTGAAGTGTTATTGACCATTATTTGATAAAATATTGATGATGGGCAGCAGCATCATTACATCATAGTGGACACATTACTGCGATCGCCAATCCGCTTGCCCAACGTGGCGATTATGGGCGTTTACCTCCTAATGCGTCTATACGCATAGTTAATAGGAGAGGCCGTCCAGCAGTGGACTATCATTGGCTGATGAAGATGATGATGATGAAAACTTGACTATACTTTTATATAACTTTTATATAGGTCCTATGGGATGGGAAACCTTGTTCTGAACAACCACCTTAGCACGTTTTTCACAGTAGGGATTCACCCTACCTATGTATATATGTATGTGTGTGAGTTTAGTAAAACGTCCCACTTTGTCGTTTGCCATAAAGCGGCTTTGTCGGTTTATTCATAGGAAGATACAAGTAAATCTCGTCTTTATGGTAAGCGACAAAGTGGGACGTTTTACTAAAAACTTACGAATATAATCTTCAATACCCCTGTTATCTGTTATAGGTTTATTGTACAAAAATACTCTAAATCAAATTGATTTTATGTATTACATTAAAGGAACATACGAGCACGCCACGCTGCTAAAGGAAAAGCTCCCAGCAGCACAGCTTCGCCTGGAAGGGCTGCTGAAAGACGTCAACGAATCTTATTGCACGTACCAGCACCAGGCATTGCTGGCTTACTACCAGGTTAGCCCAAATAAGTAACCACATTTTATGGGGCATCTTCTGTTTGACTGTAACTTGCGGCCTCGTCCCAGCTACTTGTTGTCCCAGCTTTTTAAAGGTTGTATCGATAAATCGATAAGGTTCGGATCGATAAGGTTGTATCCTGGAAAAGGGCGTGAGTTGTCAAACACAAGATGTATTGGCACTGGTCTCACCGCGAGCTACTAAGCTACGAACTATAAAAACGAACAAAAGATACGCACTCCCGTGCAAAAAAAGAGACACGTCTTTTATTTACACGGGAGTGCGTATTTTTTGTTCGTGTATAAACACGAATCGGCTATTAAGAGATACGGTGATACTCGCCCAGCTATCAGCTATCACCGCCGGGCGAGTATCGCCGTGTCTCTTTTATTTACACGAGAGTGCGTATCTTTTGTTCGTGTTCATAGCCCATAGTTCATAGCTTAGTAGCTCGCGGTGAGATTAGTGCCATTAAGGCCGCAGTTCGTGAACGATTCAGATAAATTACAATAGATCGAAAAGTGAAAGTATCAAACAAAAGGGCTGTAGATACAGGTTAGCATGACAAAGCGGTATTGGGTTATTGTCGGTCGGTGGTCAAAATTTTATTGCATAGGGATGAAGACCGGCGAACCTAGTTGTACCGTCAACTGTTTTAGCCCAAAATTAGTACAGGAATTCCTTAACTTTAGGTATGTCCACCGAAAAGACGATAACCTAAATCTGACAATGACCCTATTCTTCAATGATACATTTCACTCGTGCCAATTCTTGGGAATCCACCTGTACCTGGATTACATTTGGTTTCCAGATTGAAGAGTTCATCTCAGAAACCATTCGGGGGAACAAACCAGACATCAGGGAAGCCTTGAGCTTAGTTCTGGCGGAGTTACGAGCTAGCAGTTCTAGCACGTGCCTGCAGATGGAGTACTTCACGGCGTCGCTGCGGCGCTGGGCGCGGGCGCTGGGCGGCGCGCTTTTGGCCGGGGGCGGAGAGCGGCAGCTGATGTTCCTGCTGCATCAGCTCTTCAGGTGACCAGAGGTCGAGGACCCTAGTCGTGGTGCTGGAGCTGCGGCCAGCAGTTCCTTAGCAGTTCCTGCTACTAGTACTTCACGGCGTCGCTGCGGCCCTGCTGCATCAGCTCTTCAGGTGACCAGAGGTCGAGGACCCTAGTCGTGGTGCTGGAGCTGCGGCCAGCAGTTCCTTAGCAGTTCCTGCTACTAGTACTTCACGGCGTCGCTGCGGCCCTGCTGCATCAGCTCTTCAGGTGACCAGAGGTCGAGGACCCTAGTCGTGGTGCTGGAGCTGCGGCCAGCAGTTCCTTAGCAGTTCCTGCTACTAGTACTTCACGGCGTCGCTGCGGCCCTGCTGCATCAGCTCTTCAGGTGACCAGAGGTCGAGGACCCTAGTCGTGGTGCTGGAGCTGCGGCCAGCAGTTCCTTAGCAGTTCCTGCTACTAGTACTTCACGGCGTCGCTGCGGCCCTGCTGCATCAGCTCTTCAGGTGACCAGAGGTCGAGGACCCTAGTCGTGGTGCTGGAGCTGCGGCCAGCAGTTCCTTAGCAGTTCCTGCTACTAGTACTTCACGGCGTCGCTGCGGCCCTGCTGCACCAGCTCTTCAGGTGACCAGAGGTCGAGGACCCTAGTCGTGGTGCTGGAGCTGCGGCCAGCAGTTCCTTAGCAGTTCCTGCTACTAGTACTTCACGGCGTCGCTGCGGCCCTGCTGCACCAGCTCTTCAGGTGACCAGAGGTCGAGGACCCTAGTCGTGGTGCTGGAGCTGCGGCCAGCAGTTCCTTAGCAGTTCCTGCTACTAGTACTTCACGGCGTCGCTGCGGCCCTGCTGCATCAGCTCTTCAGGTGACCAGAGGTCGAGGACCCTAGTCGTGGTGCTGGAGCTGCGGCCAGCAGTTCCTTAGCAGTTCCTGCTACTAGTACTTCACGGCGTCGCTGCGGCCCTGCTGCACCAGCTCTTCAGGTGACCAGAGGTCGAGGACCCTAGTCGTGGTGCTGGAGCTGCGGCCAGCAGTTCCTTAGCAGTTCCTGCTACTAGTACTTCACGGCGTCGCTGCGGCCCTGCTGCACCAGCTCTTCAGGTGACCAGAGGTCGAGGACCCTAGTCGTGGTGCTGGAGCTGCGGCCAGCAGTTCCTTAGCAGTTCCTGCTACTAGTACTTCACGGCGTCGCTGCGGCCCTGCTGCATCAGCTCTTCAGGTGACCAGAGGTCGAGGACCCTAGTCGTGGTGCTGGAGCTGCGGCCAGCAGTTCCTTAGCAGTTCCTGCTACTAGTACTTCACGGCGTCGCTGCGGCCCTGCTGCACCAGCTCTTCAGGTGACCAGAGGTCGAGGACCCTAGTCGTGGTGCTGGAGCTGCGGCCAGCAGTTCCTTAGCAGTTCCTGCTACTAGTACTTCACGGCGTCGCTGCGGCCCTGCTGCACCAGCTCTTCAGGTGACCAGAGGTCGAGGACCCTAGTCGTGGTGCTGGAGCTGCGGCCAGCAGTTCCTTAGCAGTTCCTGCTACTAGTACTTCACGGCGTCGCTGCGGCCCTGCTGCATCAGCTCTTCAGGTGACCAGAGGTCGAGGACCCTAGTCGTGGTGCTGGAGCTGCGGCCAGCAGTTCCTTAGCAGTTCCTGCTACTAGTACTTCACGGCGTCGCTGCGGCCCTGCTGCACCAGCTCTTCAGGTGACCAGAGGTCGAGGACCCTAGTCGTGGTGCTGGAGCTGCGGCCAGCAGTTCCTTAGCAGTTCCTGCTACTAGTACTTCACGGCGTCGTTGCGGCCCTGCTGCACCAGCTCTTCAGGTGACCAAAGGTTGTCCTCAACTCCTAAACCAGAGGTTGAGGACCGAATGATATTTACCAGTGTCTTTTTGGTGAAACTGCGGGGAGACTTGATATAGGAGGATTCTGCGCCCTGCCCCCTTACAAATGTAGCTTTTTCTACTTTTGTTCCTGCTGTATCAGCTCTTCAGGTGCAGAGGTTGAGGACCGAAGAATGTTTACCAGTGTCTTT
>JALPQI010012033.1:0-33258 GCA_025490895.1 Thaumatotibia leucotreta
GCCTATTTGCTGCCCATTCCTCAACATGAACGTAGTTAAAAATACCCGGATACTTTACGTATATGCATACTTTAAATATCGCGAGTCTAATATTATTATAATAATCTTAAGTGAGTGAGAACGATTGCACGCGTGATGGTCAATGGAGCATGTTGGAGGTCGTGTCAAATCAATAATGAAGTAAACCGACGTTTTAAAATATTGTATAAGGCTCAAAGTTTAAGTAGGTAGGAAAGCTATCTGAAAGTCGTGGATTTTCCGCCACGTCCTGAATGAGAATTTGCGTATGACGAGAAGTGATTTAGACGGTGACTTTGCTATAAAAAGTTTTAATTCGAATTCATGCGGAATCCTAAATCAGGTGATTCTTTTATTCTTCTATATTGAGGTGGGTCACTTAAAATTTAGAGTACCTTTTCCGTACTCGGGCTCGATTTAGGCAAACTTATATTCGAAGAATACCGTTTACTCTCAGATCATTATCATCATCATCATCAGCTCGTAGTCGTCCACTGCTGGACATAGGCCTTCCCCAATTCGCGCCACCATACTCGGTCCTCAGCTCTCTGCATCCAACCACTTCCCTCCACTTTCTTTAGATCGTCGGTCCATCTGGCGGGAGGGCGACTGGCATATACTCTCAGATACTAGTGTGAAATTACCATGGAGTTTTGTCATTGCTCTCCGAGAGTAAGCGTTATTCTTCGAATAAAAGTTGAGTGAAATCATGTTTAGGGTTCTGCATTCAATTAGGAACCTTTATAGCAGGGATCGGATACCGGTATTTTCAACCAAACCGGTTTTGCCTCTAGACGTCAACCCGAAATAATAGTGTTCTCGTTTTCGGTTACCGGTTTTTAAACGGTTAATATGAGAGAACTGTTCTTCAGCAGGTTTTGTTTTTGTTGAACGAAATTAACCGGTTTCTACGTCAGAGATGTCAATGTCAGAGATACAACGATGGCTCTGAGTTTTGACTAGGAATATGGAGGCACCGGGTTCGATCGTCGTAGTAGGCAAACTTTTTCCATATTTGCGTTTTATAATTTAGATACCGAGAAAAATCGTTTTAAGAATTCATTAATATGCATTGGACACTTTACTTTAAAGGTCATCATCATCATCATCAGCCTATGTACGTCCCACTGCTGAGCACAGGCCTCCTCTCATAAGAGGGTATGGGCAAGTCTCCACGCGGGCCCAGTGCGGATTAGAGGCTTCACATACACCTTTTGAATTTCTTCTCAGATGTAGGTATGCAGGTTTCCTCATGATGTTTTTCCTCACCGAAAAGCTATCGATAAATATCAAATGAATTTCCATACATAAATTCCGAAAAACTCAGTGGTACGGACGGTGATCGAACCGACCACCGCCTGTTTGAAAGTCGAGTGCTTGAACGACTAGGCTACCGAAGCTTCTAAGGTCTTTCTTTAAAGGTCATTGGGTGTTATTGACCCGCTTTATGATTTTTCACGTACAGAGACCAAACTAGCTTTAAAATAGAGAATTAAATCATTTCCTTACCTATGTATCAACCAGGAAAAAAAAGTTATTCGACAGTTTGTGTCCGAGATAGTGTTTTAAATGTTTTTACTTTCAGCATTGTGTAATTCCGTAAACGGTTGTGACCTACTAGTCGTAGTAGGTAGCAGACGTTGGTCTTTCAATCTGGAAGATTCTGGGTTCAAACCTCAGTTCGACCAATGAGTATTTTGGAACTTATGTACGAAATGTCATTTGATATTCAGAACTAGCTTTATGGTGAAGGAAAACGTCGTGAGAAAACCGGTCTCTAATCTCAATAAGGCGTTTCCACAAAAAATAGTGCTACGTTAAATCATAAGATTAGGTTGCCAAGCGGACCCCAGGCTCGCTAGAACTGTGACTGGTGCCGAAATAACGCTAATAGGGTGCTGACTGTCAGCATTGCACAAAGTATTGTATTGTATTTAGCGATGGGCAATTTCTGAAACATTTCACATATTACACATACATACTTCTGAAAATTACATAATTGACAAGAAACGTTTCTGAGAAAAATGTTACCGAATAAATTTCACTTAAATTTCATGTCACTTCTCCGCTACTTCTGACACCAGTAGAACGGATTATGATTATTAAATTCGTAACTTTAGGCGGCTTTACAGGTATAAAATTTTACGTAAGTACAACTTACGAAAAACTGGACGAAGCTTTGTGCAAGAATGAGATATTATCACTATCTCATTCTTGCATATAGCTTCGTCCCTAGATTTACGTAATTAACTTACAGGTGTAAAGCCGGCCTTATAGTCTTATACGAAGGACGGAAGTTCAAGACCGAGTTTAGATTTTTCAGTTTTTTTTTGTATATACAATATACAGGTTGTCGCTGACTATGCTTTATAATAATAATAATAAATCATTTATTTCGGACAATTTTTTTTTGTACATCCATATGTTGTTAGTAACTTATATATAACCTAGGTATGTTAGTACGTATTTAGTTTAACTTCTTCAATTCTGTGTATACAGCTCGAACTTATTCAACCCAGTGCAACTGGATTGGGCAGTCATACCTGTCTGCAATGACACTCAGAATGCTGTTGGTACTTACCTAAGTCGCTGCATCATCGAGACAATTTTTTTACGTACTACCGCTTCGAAACTCTCTGTGCGTGCTTCCGCGAACATGCTCGATGCGCTACACCGCCGAGGAAGCCCCAACAACATCCTGAATGCATTATTATATTGAATCCGCAGGGCATTGTACGCTTTTTTGGTATACTTCACCCACAGGCTGCTCGAGTACAGTGACTGGGTGTAATAGGCTTTGAATAAAACTATTTTCACTTCATTAGTACTTCGAGCAAACCTGCGGGCCAGCATATTTGATCTTACAGCCAATGCCCTGCGTTCACGTTCAATATCTAGGTCATCACTCAGGTCATCCTTTAAGACATGACCCAGATATTTGAACCTATCCACCTGAACCAGGGTGGTCCCCTGCAGTTTTACCTGAGGTACAGCGGTTAATCTTGTACCTCTCGCCTTAAATACCAAGAGCTCGCTTTTGTTGGGATTATACTGTAGACCATGGTCTCCAGCATACGACTCACATACTGCCAGCATTTTCCTCAAGGCACTGATAGACGGACTCAACAGTACCATGTCGTCTGCATAACTTATATTGTTGATACAAACTCCATCAATATGACATCCGACATGCATACTGCTGAGCCGGGCTAACAGCTCGTCTACATACAAGTTGAAAAGCCTAGGAGATGTGAGTCCCCCATTGTATTTGATTAATGTCAATGTCTGACATACCGATTTATGACTTAATCACAAAAAGGTGAGTCTTAACATACGATATCAGGGTATTGCTGGTTGAAGTGGCTGTTATAGATAAATAAATTAATTGACAAACTTGACACTTATTAACCAGTTCAATAAAGTTTCACGGAACGAAATAAATTCTGTTCTTCATAAATACCAGTAACCGAAATTGATTCGTTCTTTATGAAAACGTTATTGCTAATTATCGGTTAATGACAGAACAGAAATTTAAACTGTTTACGAACAATATTAACCGGTATTTTGAAACCGGTTCCGATCCCTGCTTTATAGTTTTGCCATGTCTGTCTATCCGTCCTCTCCGTCCGCGGATAATCTCAGTGACCGTTAGCACTTACTAGAAAGCTGAAATTTAAAAAACTCAATCAGTATAAAAAATTATAAATAATAAATTTAATGTTGAACGTCATATACCAAAGAAAAAACAACCAAGATCACCAACGTCCGAGGTTCTACAGTATTGAACGTATTGTGTTTTCACGTTACAGTACGTATAATTACCCGGTACGTAATAGTAATACCTACAGCTTACTGTGGGACTAAGTCGATTTGTTAAAGAATGTCAAAAGATAGCTACTTATTTTATTTATCGTGGTCACGCTTGAGATAAAATAAAAATTGTGCTCGTTATCCAGAATCCTCAAAGTTTAGATAAGTATTTTCACTGTAACGGGCGGTTTGCAGGATATAAGTTTTATTTGGTGCCATAGACTGCTAATAACAGACTCCTTGGGCCTGTTTATCAAAAGCTTGTAACTTGTAATACAAGTGGAAGTCTCTTTTTGACACTATTAATTATTAGATAAGGGGCCTGTTTATCACTTCACTTCACTTCATCAGCCTATCTCAGTCCACGTTTCCAATTAACTATACTATGTGTATAGACGCATTAGGAGGTAAATGCCCATAATCGCCACGTTGGGCAAGCGGATTGACGATCGCAGTAATGTGTCCACTATGATGACGCTGCTGCCCATCATCAATCTTTTATCAAATAATGGTCAGTGACACTTCAATCCCTTAGTCGACTCTTACACCCGCGGGAGGAGTTGGGGTGGTGAAAAATGTATTCTTACTGCTGTCACCACACGGCCTAAAACGGCCTGTTTATCAAAAGCTTGTAACTTGTGATACAAGTGGTAGTCTCTTTTTATCACCATTATTAAACGATCGTAACGTAACTTACCAATTTGTATAAGATTGTCCCGTGATATTTATTCATAGATATCACAGGCTGCTACAGGATGTTGAGTCTAGTATAAAGTAATCTGTATTCGGAGCACATTCGTTACACTACAACAATGTTAATTTTATTTTACAATGCACTCATAACCCGCCAGGTGTGGTGGTACAAAGTATTTGAGGAGGATTCCATTAAAAAATATTATTTCGATTCGATGTTGACATATCGAATCTGTGTCCCTTATTTATTAACCCGCTATAACGTTTGTTAACTCAACAAGCCGCTAATAATTGTTTGTTTCTTTCGGTCTTAACAATGTGTCCATAATAGCAAAAGGGACAATAAATTTTTTGCGGTTTGTTAAGTTAACAAACGTTTATGAATATTTGAATATATGGTTACCCCTAACTTATTATCAAGCCGATAGTTGTCATTTGTCCCTTTATAGACATACTGATAAGACGAAAAGGGATAAACAATACTTATCAGCTTGCTAAGATAGAAAACGTTAAGAGTCGATTGCAAAAAAATTGGACACCGTCTTACCCGTGCCGCTAAATAGTTAATAATAATAATAATAATAATAACAACTGGTGTAACCTTCCTGCTCTACAAGTCCGGTAGTACCACGGAAGCAAAGAACTATCGACCCATCACGTGCTTGCCCACACTGTACAAGCTCCTTACGTCCATTTTGAGAGTAAAAATTAACAGGCACATTGTTTCGAACAATGTTTTGGCTCCTGCTCAAAATGGATGTAGGGTTGGGTCCCGTGGTACTAAAGAGCTCCTCCTCATCGACATGACCATTTGCCAGCAAGTCCGGCGTAACAGAGGGGCCCTCTCCGCCGCTTGGATTGACTACAAGAAGGCCTATGATTCGGTGCCTCACTCATGGTTAGAAAGGGTCTTGGAGCTGTATAAAGTTAATGCAACTTTAAGATCCTTTCTCGGCGCTTGTATGAGGCAGTGGACCACAGTCCTTCGTCAACCAGGAGACGGGGATGGCCCCTCTGGCCCGCAGGACTTTATAAGGATCGAGCGAGGAATATTCCAGGGTGACAGTCTGAGTCCCTTATGGTTCTGCCTAGCTCTGAATCCCCTCAGCACCCTGCTGAAGGATTCAGGACTAGGTTGCCGGCTTCGGAGAGAGGGTGAAGTCATTTCTCACCTTCTGTATATGGATGATCTCAAATTATTTGCGCCAAACAGCCAAGACTTGTTGGAACTACTGCGAACCACAGAAGTTTTCAGTAGTGCCATCAATATGGAATTTGGTGTCGATAAGTGTGCGGTTATGCATGTGCAGCGGGGGAAAGTAGTAAATTCAACAAATTTACAGCTTTCTGAGACAATGTCGTTCAGATCTATCTCGGAAGCAGAAACCTATAAATACCTTGGTATGTCACAGTCTTTGGGTATTGAAGATATGGGAATTAGACAGGCGGTGAAGGAGCGCTTTTTCAGCCGGCTCACAAAAGTACTTAACAGTCTTTTGTCAGGAGGCAACAAAGTGCGCGCCTTCAACGCCTGGGTAATACCCATACTCACATACTCCTTTGGCATACTAAGGTGGACTCAGACCGAGCTGGACGCCCTGGATCGAAGGGTCCGTACACTGCTTACCACACATCGAATGCTACACCCGCGCTCATCAGTTATGAGATTGTACATCCCGCGTAAATGTGGAGGCCGCGGCTTCTTAAATGCCAAAGACATCCACAACCGCGAGGTGTACAATCTCAGAAACTATTTCCTTAACAATGAGTGCGGGATGCATAGTGATGTGGTGGCAGTAGACCGGAACCTCACGCCGCTCTCCTTGGCAAAAGAGAACTGGCGCAGACCTGTGGTACTAAGCACCGAGGACCGCAGGGCGGTATGGAGGAGCAAGGAGCTACACGGGCGGTTCTACAAGGCCCTCACGGGACCTGACGTAGATCTGCTCGCGTCGGTGAACTGGCTACGATTCGGGGACCTCTTCGGAGAAACCGAGGGTTTTGCCTGTGCAATTGCTGACGAGGTTATCATGACGAATAACTACCGGAAATATATCCTGAAGGACGGTACGGTCGACATTTGTCGGGCATGCCGCCGTCCCGGTGAGTCACTCAGGCATATTATTTCCGGTTGTTCTCAGATTGTTAACACCGAGTACTTGCACAGACACAACCTAGTAGCCAGGATTGTACACCAGCAGCTTGCTCTTCAATACGGCCTTGTGGGCTTCGAAGTGCCTTACTATAAGTACACACCTGCGGCAGTTCTCGAAAATGGTCGTGCCACGCTCTATTGGGATCGATCTATCATCACGGACAGGACTATTGTAGCCAATAAGCCTGATATCGTGCTGATAGATCGATCGCAACGCCGGGCAATGCTCATCGACATCACGATCCCCCATGACGATAACCTCGTGAAGGCCGAGAAGGACAAAGCCAGTAAGTACCTTGACTTGGCTCACGAGGTAACCGACATGTGGGAGGTTGATTCGGCGATCATTGTGCCGATAGTTGTTTCTGCGAATGGTCTCATAGCGAAGAGTCTCGATCAACACCTCAAGAGGCTCTCGCTAGGTGGTTGGGTCAAGGGTCAGATGCAGAAGGCGGTAATCCTGGACACGGCGCGCATAGTCCGGCGGTTCCTCTCCCTGTAGCCCTAACCACCGGCAGCTTGGGCCCGCCCCGCTGCCGGCGGCACCCTAGATTAGGTTTTTTATAATGTGTTTACTTGTTTTGTATTGTTTTTGTATGTTTTATTGTATTTTATTTTTATAAACCTATTATAAATTACCTAATCTGAGATGAAAATGAAATAAAAGATAATAATAATAATAAGCCCCCTAAATCCAACCATACGTCCGAATCGACCATCAGATTCACGTGGGGGGCGGACACACTATACATATTTACTGGCGTGGCTAACATGGCTCTGGGCACCCTTATGGAGATGAAATTGAGAAGTAAACGTTTAGAGCCGCTTCCCGGGGGCGATCGCCGGGGCACACCTGGAGCTGACGCTGGGTGTCTCAGCATGCGAACCGTCAGCGGAGAGGAGTATAGGTGAATAGGCGGGCTCCCTCCGGATCATCCGAAAATGCTACAGCCAACCAAGCAGATGACAGACTGACAGACCATGACAATATTAGCTTAAGTTCAACAGTAGAGCCCTACAGTCCATCGACAGCATCATACATCCCATCACCAGTCTCTTCAGTGGGTGTAAGCTCACGCAGAACACCCACTCCCGACTTAGATGTTGCGCAGGTGGCGAATGCCTTTATGCCTGCGTCCACTAAGGCTGGGAAACCGAGGGTGCGCATGAGTTGGAGCAAAGAAGTAAACCTATTCATCATGCGCACCTATTACTACATTACTAAACTAGAAACCGACATGACCACTTATAGAAAGCAGTTGCATGAACAGTTCTCACAACAATATCCTACAGTTAACGTCACTGAGCAACGCATATCCGACCAAAGACGAGCGATTATTAGAAATAAATTACTTACTGAACAGGAATTCTCTAGATTAAAAGAAGAAGTACAAACGCGGCTGAATATAGATTTAGAAAACAACTTAAATATCACCGTTGACACACCAATACACAGTGAAATACAAGGTGATATACAATATAATAGTAACATACAATCGAATATGGCCCACACATCTACCCAAACAGAAACTTTAACTTTAACATTAGAAAATGACATAGAATCGTTAGTTAACTCCGAGACAATGACTGAACCGTATACTCAAGAAATTATTGATAAATTTCACGTTGCAATAGCCAAATACTCCGGAATGAACCCAGCCAGTAGACCCAAGTTACCAAAATTAAAATACAGTAACAAACTTTCTCAATTAGTTCATCTATTCGACCACAACATACTGAACCGTTTTATATCCACCGACACACAGTTAATAGATATTCATACCCTTATCTACTGTACAGCGGTAGTCATCTCTGAAGAGCTGAACTACAAAATATCAGAAAATACAACACAGAGCAGAAGAAATGGAAGAAATAAAGCACCATGGCAAATAAGACTAGAGAGAGACATTGAAAAACTCAGGGTAGATTGCGGCAGACTCACCCAATACATAAATAATAATAGATCACCTAAATTAGTAAAAAGAGTAGAAGAGATATTTCAAACTAGGATTATACACACTAGACACGAAACAGATAATAAAAAACCAGAAGAATACTTAGATACACTAAAACAGAAATTGGCACTTAAAGTACATAGACTACGAAGGTACATGAAAACACAAAATAGGAAAAACGATAACATATTATTTAGCACAAATGAAAAAGGTTTCTATAGGAACTTACAAAATAATATACAATGTGAACAGACGCATACAAACACATCCATACCGTCACAAACACAACTTGAGGAGTTTTGGGGTAGCATATGGGAAGAGCCGATACAGCACAATGATCAAGCAGATTGGATAGACACAGAAAAAAGTAAATGGGATACAATTGAAGAAATGGCGTTTGTGAAGATTACAGAAACAGACATAAAGAATATTACAGCTAAATTACATAATTGGAAATCACCAGGCATAGATAAAATACATAACTATTGGTATAAAAAGTTAAAAAGTTGGTAATACATAGCAATAAACTTGACGGATATTATTTTAGGTAAACAACATTTGCCAGAATTTATAGCTACAGGTATAACATACTTGCTCCCTAAAACGACTTTTACCTCACAGCCCTCGCAATATAGACCAATAACGTGCTTACCTACCATTTACAAAATTTTGACATCAGCAATAACTAGAAAAATCAATAATCACATAGAACACAATCAAATAATATCAGAGGAGCAAAAAGGGTGCAGGCGAGGCCACATGGGATGCAAGGAGCAACTGATCATAGACTCCACTATCCACAAACACGCTACTGCTAAAAATAGAAACCTACATTGCACATATATTGACTACAAGAAAGCCTTTGACAGCATCCCACATTCCTGGTTGCTGCAAATTCTCGAAATTTATAAAATAGACCCAAAAATAACCCAATTTTTACGCAAGATTATGTATCAATGGAAAACTACCCTCCAGTTAACTGCCGGTAACCAAACAGTGACTACACGCACAATCACCATCAAAAAAGGTATATACCAAGGTGATTCCTTGAGTCCCATGTGGTTTTGTCTCGCCCTTAACCCATTATCACACCTGCTGAACCAAAGCCGAGTTGGATACAACTTCAAAAATGCCTCAAAAGATGTGTCCATTTCACATCTTATATACATGGATGACATAAAACTATATGCTAAGACAGAAAAGGACATGAAAAAATTAGTAGACATCACAGCAACATTCAGTAAAGACATCAAAATGGAATTCGGAATTGAGAAATGCAAAACACTACACATAATAAAAGGTAAAATACAACCAGGTAACTATCCAATAGACGACAACAATACTATTACAGCAATGGAGACAAATGATTTTTACAAGTACCTCGGATACAAGCAGTTAAAGGGTTTGGACCATACCACAACTAAGCAAACACTAAATACGGAATTCAAAAATAGGTTACATAAATTATGCAAGAGTCAACTATCCGGCAAAAACTTAATTAAAGCTATAAATACTTACGCTATCCCCATACTGACATATTCATTTGGAGTCATTAAATGGACCAAGACCGACATAGAAGCCATAGAACGAATTACGCGCACTACGCTAACAAAACATAATCATTTACACCCAAAATCAGCAATAGAACGACTGACTATTAAAAGACAGGACGGAGGCAGGGGGTATGATCAATATTAGCCACCTCTGGCCAAAACAAATACATAGTTTACAGTCATTCTTTTATACAAAATCACATACAAGTAGCATACACAACATAATTGCCCAAAATGATATTAATTACACCCCTCTCAACCTACATGAAAATTCCGACACACATAATATTAATCGCAATGACCCTCAAACACATTTGATAGATAATTGGAAAAAGAAGGTACTTCACGGACGTCACCCCCACGACTTAGAACAAACCCACATAGACTCCACTGCATCAAATACGTGGCTTAAAATAGGCAGCTTGTTCCCAGAAACCGAAGGTTTCATTATCGCAATACAGGATCAAATTGTAAATACTAAAAATTACCGAAAATACATCATAAAAGACCCCTCAGTTACAAACGATAAATGCCGTAGATGCCATACCCAACCCGAAACCATACAACACATAACCGGAGCATGTACAACGTTGACACAGACAGACTACACCCATAGACATAATCAAATTGCAAATATCATTCATCAAAATCTGGCACATAAACATAATCTCATTCAAAACGTACACACCCCGTATTATAAATACATACCACAAACAGTATTAGAGAACCCAACACACAAACTTTACTTCGACCGCGCCATACTGACAGATCGCACAATTCATTATAATAGGCCAGATATCACGCTGATCGACAAACTGAATAAGACCACTTATCTCATAGACATCTCAGTTCCGAATACCCACAATTTACAAAAGACCATCACTGAAAAAATATCGAAATACGCAGATCTAAAGGATGAAGTAGCCCGAATATGGAGACAAGAGAAAGTGTACGTTGTCCCAATTGTCTTATCTACAACAGGCGTCATCCCAAAACATTTACACCATAGCTTGAAACTATGAGGCTTGAAAGCATATATTTATACAACTTTACAAAAAGCAGCTATATTAAATACTTGCCGTATTGTGAGAAAGTTCATGCAGCTAGACCCGGAAAATAACTCACCTCAATCTACTTAAATAATTATGACATCCTATCCTATTACATTCACTGCATTTACTTGGTGAATAACCCGTAAATATAGTTAATATCCAGCCTAGTGCTGAGTAAAATCAAACTTCCCGATAATAATAATAATAAACATTTATTCACGACGCACAAGACAAAAGAGTATATATATGTAAAACAATTAACAAAGAATAGTTGGTGCATCACGAAATGGACCCAACTCAGCGTAGTGCTAGCCCGAAAGCCAGCGCTGATCTTCCGTAGGGCCCATTTGGTGATGACACGACAGATAACACACAAAAAAGAGAGAAAAATAAATACAAAAAGAAAACAAAGACAAAAGGTAAAAAAATCTAAATAAAAAAGTATACAACTATAAAACGAAAACAAAAACATATTTTTCCATGATGGGCGACCATATTTATCAGTGACAGCGCTTGTCTTGCCTAGCGGCTAGCGCCTAGTTAGTACTGTCTTCCGTTTTGGCGGTAAAATAGCCGGTATAATTTTACTAGTGTAAAAAAATTTTAGCACCTTAATACTTTTGCCAGTGAAAAAGGCAAAAAATTCAACTATTCTACGCGCGATCCACAATACACTCCTATTTTTTTTTAATTTACTGTATTTTTCTACTGCCTAAGGTTGTTAGTAGAGTTGCAAAGTAACCATCATTTTTAATAACTGATTAATGATTCATCTGTCATTAATGAAATTCACGGTGTACGGATTGACTTCGCTTAGAGCAATAAAAAAATCTGAATATTCAGACGGGAAATTAACATCAATATTCAGCCTCCGTAGCCTAGTTGGTAGTGACCCTGCCTACGAAGCTGGAGGTTCCGGGTTCGAATCCCGGCGAGGGCATTATTTGTGTATTTATTTATCACAAATATTTGTTCCTTGGTCATGGCTGTCTATGTATTTAAGTATCTATATGTATCTATCTATTATATATGTCGGAGACATGCTTCAGTTGGCGCAGACGTGTACGACATGTCGAGTCATCGAACGTCTGAATAGTCTTATTTACAATAAGAATAGTCTTATTTGCAATGTTTACATTTAATTTGTTAAGAGTTATAAAATCTAGAAAACGATAAGCAATGTTTTGCTTGAGATGTTCTTTGCTTGGTCCATGTAGGTAGACATTAAACGTCATGTTGGTATCTACCCGCCTATGAAACGGTAGTTTGGAGTTGACGGTATAAAAGGTCACTAGCGCAGTATTCAGGGATTCATTCTTGATTTAGAGTTGGAATAAAGCATTCCAGGGTTGAGTAAATGATGCATGGACGCAAGCTTATAACTCTCCAGTCGTTTTCTATCAGTATAGTTTATAGTGTTGTAAATAGTCTTGTTTTAAGTGTGTACTTGCTGTGATTATTTAAAGTTTGGAAAATGTAAGACCGTCTGAGTTTCTTGCTGGTTCTTCTCACAACAGAGGTTTATCATTTGTGAACCAGTATAATAAAAGATTGTAATTTACCTTGTGTTTAATTATGTGCGTCCATTCAAAGTATACACCTTTGTAAGTAGATACGATCAGTAGTTAAAAATATTCGCCACTCCCCTGTTCTCGGCTGTCCCTCTGACATCAGAAAGCGGGATGTTGAATAATCGCCTACAATGAGTGGTCATGGTAAATGTACCATACGTAAAGAGTGAGGTTTGAAATCATCGACAATCGGTAAGGTTGAACTATCGTTACTTTTTATTTGGTGTAAGGTGTAAACTACTCGTATCTTTTGAAGCAAAGTCTGTTTCGAGACGTAATTTGAGATATCAAATTAGTTTTATTACGGAATTTCTATTGTTGCAATACGTGGGTAGGTACTCCACCCACTTCACATAAAAAAAACAGTAATTCAAATAATTTCAAAGAATATCATGGCTCATACTTGTTACTTTTCTAATTTTGTGGTTTTATTTTGTGGTCTACCAAAAATTGATTAGAGATTCTTATAGCCTGTTTTTTTAAGTTTTCTATGCGTGTGAAATTTATGTTACAGAATGTTTCGTGATGATTTCGTTCGTGATGACACTGATGACTATGTTGTGGCAATGAAACGAGCTCAGAATGTTTCAATTTCAAGAACAACACATTCATAGCAGCCAGAACTTCCGTTCAGGATGACTATGCTGTTGCGATGAAACTACCACAATATCTGAAACGTCCAGGAAATTAAAGAGAGTAAAGACTCCAGGTCTTCGGGAGTTGCTTTTTGAGCAATGGAAATAAAAGGACAGGTTTCGTTCCAATTGTTTTAATGCAAAATTCGAAGCAGTTATTTAAAGAAATGACAGTTTGACATTTCTATTTTTAGCGTGAAGTTTTTATGTTCTCAAAAAAAAGTTTTATTATCTACGAGATTAACTTGGTTGTAATAAAGTGAAGCCCATTATTATTTTAATACAAAGTTAAAAAGATACCAATACCCTAACCTCAACTTTTTATTTTTGTGATCAGGTTAAGTTGAGAGCTCACGTGCAAAATATCTCTGTCATAAAACTGATACCGTATAATTTGATGATTACAGTTCAACATGGTGAATTGGAGCGAGCTGCCGGCCTGCAAGTTATTGCTGTCATCATGTCCCGACGGCGTGCCAGAGGCTGATGACTGGTGTCGCTGCTGCCTACCGTGAACACGTGGTGCAGCGCGTGGTGTAGACACGTTGTCAATCCGGTGAGGAGTTCACATTTTGTTGAGCTATTTGAGCCCTGAGCTAATGTTGTTGAGTCATCGAGGGCTTCTACCCTTTCGATTCTATAGAGTTAAAACTTGAGCAAGAAATGCAACATTAAAACTAAATTAGACAGCGATAACGTAAGGTTACGCAAGTTTATTAAAGACTTAAAGTTTTATTAAGCGCATTGAGATCTATTTTAACAATTTCTGATATAGGATGATGATGATGATGATGGTGATGATGGTGATGATGATGATGATGGTGATGATGATGATGATGATGATGATGATGGTGGTGTTGATGATGATGATGATGATGATGATGATGATGATGATGATGATGATGATGTAGATGGTGGTGATGATGGTGGAGATGATGGTGATGATGATGATTATGATGATGATGATTATGGTTATGATGATGATGGTGGTTATGATGATGATGGTTGTTATGATGATGATGGTTGTTATGATCATGATGGTGGTTATGATGTTGATGATGGTTATTATGATGATGATGATGGTTATTGTGATGATGATGGTGGTTATGGTGATGATGATGATAATCATTTCTTATTATTTGGACCGTTAATAGTTTCAGTTTGACTACCTTAGTTCAATTAAAATGGTGGGTACTAGAATTAGTCATTATAGTTTGCAATCGTATAGTTTGCAATCGTGGAATGAAACTTTTTACATTTTTGTTGGGTTCAGTTTTCTCGGACTACATACACCATTTATCATTCGTAGTCGTAGGTGTAAAATCGGATCTATTTTTCCGTCTCAGTGCGGCCACGACTGTGAGTGGCGTGCGTTTGGTTTAATGGTGTAAGTGGTCAATGCGTTTTGATTGTCCGACAGCCATGGAGGTGGTTGTTAAGACTCTATTGCTCGGTGTAGCATCTGGAGTATTGTAACTGCTGTGAGTACTGCAACCCATTTGTTGTTTTTGTTGAAGTGAAGTGTTTCATTTTTACTATTGTAGAACTATGTCGGTTACTAGCTAGTAAAGTAGTAAGTAAGTACATAGACAGACTTGCTAGTCTGTTTCAAATGTTAATGAAGTTGATTTTAATTCCCTTAGTTGATTAAATGAGTACCTAAAGAAAATATGATACTGCATTACGGCATTTAATTTTCTATAAACTACTTTAAATGCAGAAAGGGTAATTGTTAAATTTAATGAGTTCTTATGTCATTTGAGCTTTCAATGGACTGAGAGCAAGTTCGATGGATTGAGCGTGATCTAATAATCGCATCGGAAGTTCCGGAGCATGTAAAAGGTGCACATGGACTGCTTTTTATGTGCAGTATACTCTTTGCGAGGAGTAGCACTTACGCGGCTGAAATGGTTAACTTCTGATGGGTTATTGGATCCTAACAAGCCCATGGACAGAAATTGAATCAGGTGCATGGTTATGGTGTAACCTGGTTGAGTAACTTACGTTTTTGTTTGAGTCGAGGTATTGACTCTTTAGTTTAAATCATTTTGACTTTTAATTGGTAAAACAGAACTTGGTTTTCAAGAAATGTAACTGAGTGATATTTGATGACGTGATGATAGATGTGAATTTTTGGTATACCGTTACGTTCTGGAGGTAAAAATGTGCCGGGGTGTTAATTGCCTAAAGACTGGCATGATTTTTGACATTGTCTTGTCAAAATCCCAAACGTGATGACGAATGTTGTAAATCGTATGTTGGGCAAAGTAATAAGTTGGCTTCAGAGTATGCCCACAGTCAGTTTGGTGACTGTGGATGGTTTTCGTACAATCATGTAATGATTGTAGACAGTGTTCCTGCGTACCTAGCTGAGGTCGTGGATGAAGTGTGCCTACAGTATTATGGTGACTGTAGATGGTATTCCTGCGTACCTCGCTGAGGACGTAGATGAAGTGTTCCTACAGTATTAATGGTGACTGTAGATGTAGATGGTATTCCTGCGTACCTTGCTAAGGTCGTGGATGATGAGTTTACCAACAATGTTGTTGAGAGTTATAGAGTGTTCTTGCAAACTTTATTTACTCAGGTCAGTCAGTCAAACTCAGGTCAGTCAGTGACTGCGCTGAAGGTTATAGATGTGTCCGTATACATTACTCGGATAGCGGGTGTTTTGTGACATGTTGATGACTGTAGAATGTTTTTCTGTGTACATTGCTGAGGTCATGGGCGATGAGTTTGCTTCCAGTATTTCTGATAACTGTTGGTGGTATACCTGCGTACCTTGCTAAAGTGGTGGATGTGTATAGAGTCACATTGACGATTGTAAGATGTTCCTACGATCCTCTAACAGGTTATAGAAGAGGAGTGTGAAATGGTCGTGTGTAAAATTGTTTCCAATTTGATTTCGTAAAATTTAACAGTAGTCATTTCTATCCCATTATGTATTGAGGTCAGAATGGGTCGACCGTACCAGAGGCTTGATCGTAGCCGTAGCCCATTGTGTCTGCCTGTGAGTAGTCCGTGGGTACGCGGTGCGCGACAGGCTCTGGCGGAGGTCGCCTTTTAGAGACCGTAGTGTCATAGGGATGAATCGGCGATCCCTTGGGGATGCGCGTAGTGTGTGTGGTTATGTGATAACCAATAGGCCACGAATGACATTATGTTCCTCCGAAAGTTTTCTGTAATGTTTTACGTAAAATGTGGCTAGGAAAGCCAGATGGTACTTGTTTGCTCTTGAATTTAAATTGGTGGTAATTAATTGACCATAAGTGATCGTAAATTCAGTTGCAAAGATTAAAATTATTTTTCTTGAGTTGAGATGATTTTACGTAGACAGATAATTTGGTCAGGAGTGACCGAGTGGTAACAAAGACTACTGGTGTACGTGTTTGTTTCAGATACAAGCGAGGACGCTTGTCTTGTCAGTATGGCCGTGTCGGAGACATGCTTCAGTTGGCGCAGACGTGTACGACATGTCGAGTCATCGAACGTCTGAATAGTCTTATTTACAATAAGAATAGTCTTATTTGCAATGTTTACATTTAATTTGTTAAGAGTTATAAAATCTAGAAAACGATAAGCAATGTTTTGCTTGAGATGTTCTTTGCTTGGTCCATGTAGGTAGACATTAAACGTCATGTTGGTATCTACCCGCCTATGAAACGGTAGTTTGGAGTTGACGGTATAAAAGGTCACTAGCGCAGTATTCAGGGATTCATTCTTGATTTAGAGTTGGAATAAAGCATTCCAGGGTTGAGTAAATGATGCATGGACGCAAGCTTATGACTCTCCAGTCGTTTTCTATCAGTATAGTTTATAGTGTTGTAAATAGTCTTGTTTTAAGTGTGTACTTGCTGTGATTATTTAAAGTTTGGAAAATGTAAGACCGTCTGAGTTTCTTGCTGGTTCTTCTCACAACAGAGGTTTATCATTTGTGAACCAGTATAATAAAAGATTGTAATTTACCTTGTGTTTAATTATGTGCGTCCATGCATAGTATACACCTTTGTAAGTAGATACGATCAGTAGTTAAAAATATTCGCCACTCCCCTGTTCTCGGCTGTCCCTCTGACATATATATCGTCGCCTGGTACCCACATCACAAGCCTTAATTGAGCTTACCGTGGGACTAGGTTGATTTGTGTAAGATGTCCCAAGATATAATGTATAAGAGGGTATGTCTATGGCCAGCTTGCACTTGAGTGTGATCATCACGATCAAGATACCGCGCGCCGTGAAATGGCCGCGTGATGACGGCAGTAAGAATACCTTTCTCACCATCCCTCTCTTCTTTGGATGTTATAAGAGTCGACTAAGACATTGAAGTCTCACTGTCTATTCAGTTATTGAAATTTGATGACGGGCATCAGCATCATCATAGTGGACAAGCTACTGCCCAACCTGCTTGCTCAGCGTGTCAATTATGGGCATTTTATGGGCATTATTACCTGCTAAATGCATCCATACGAAAAGGTAATAGGAGAGCTTATGTCTTGCAGTGGACTGAAAACACTAGTACGGCAAGTCGAAATAAAGTTTTTAAAATTTGAATGCATCTATTGCATCTAGTATTTCATTTCCAGGATACAAATAGAGAATAAAAAATAACCTGTTCATTGATGATAACTATGCAACTTGATACATTTCATTTACTTTTTTAAGTGATATATTCGTAGAATAAAAACCATACTTATAGAGTTATGGCATAAAAAAAATTAAAAAATAGTTATTTATTATACAAGGGGGCAAAGTTGTTGTTTAACTGTCGTGCCAATATTGAGACCTGAGCTAGCGAAAGATTCCAAAATTGAGCCACGAGCGTAGCGAGTGGTTCAAAAACTGGAATCTTGAGCATTGCGAAGGTCTCAAGGCACGAGAGTTGAACAAACTTTGCCGCCAAGTGTAATACAACTTTTTTCCCCTCACTATCGCGAGGAAATATGATTACAAAATCTCATCCACATGTAAATTAACTTAAAGAAACTATTTAAAACTCAATGTCGAAACGTATCGTAGAATAGAGTTACTTATGGAACATCAATATTGCCAATGGCTTACAAAGTCACATGAGAAACGACCAATTTAACATGTGAGCTCCGATTGCGCATGTTTACTACGGTCATACAGATCCACTTATACTAGGCAGTTGGGGGGCTATAGGAATTAGAGAAATGTCAAATTACTTTATTCACAAGTGTGTAAAAAGCGTTTTTACCCGCTCGTATTAAAGGATAAACGAGCGCTTTACGAGCTAGTGAGGGGAAAAACATATTATACTATTGCAATGCCAATAGTTACAGCCTTTATCCTTACTTTTTTTATTTAGTAAACAACTTTCTAGGCTCCGATTCTGTATTTTATTCAATAGTTAGTTTTTTTCCATGCACTTTTATGTCAAAAAGTTGTTTATTGACTTATCCAGTTCTCTTAACAACTCACGATGAAAATTGACTTCTCGTCATACATAGTAAAGTCAAATAATCCTCTCGTAAATACGTTATATATATTATATATGTGACGGCAGTAATAATACATTTGTCACCACCCCAACTCCTGCGAGTGTCGTAAAGTCGACTAAGGGATTGAAGTGTCACTGACCATTAAGTATTTGATAAAAGATTGATGATGGGCAGCAGCGTCATTCATGTTAACTACCCCAGTATTAACTAATTTAACTATACGCACCCATTTTAGCCAATATTGCTGAGCATGCGGCGTCCTTAAAAAGGCAAAAATGTAAAACGCTTTTGGGCTACATATTTGTGCCCTTAGCTGTAGAGACTACAGTTTGCTGGTGCGCAGAGGGGAAGAGCTTCCTTAGGGAACTGGGACGACGTCTGCAGGAAAAGGGCCTTGATCCCCGCTCCGGTTCGTTTCTGGAGCAACGACTGTCCTTCGCGATTCAGCGCGGAAACGCTGCGAGCGTGATGGACACCTTTGCGTCGGGAACCAATCGGGGCGACTTTGATGGGTAGCTCCTTTTAAGGGTTTTTTTGAGGTTTAATTATATTTAAGTTAATATTTTAATATTAATTTTGCTAATTTATTTTTTAAGATTTAGTTTGTAGTTAATATTATTCCTAAGTAGTTACTGTTTTTTAATATACTTGCTTCATGATACATTTAATTTTAATTTGTTAGTCTTTAGGAATTGTTTAATTTTAGCCAACCTAAAACTAAAAAATGTGTTCCAAAAACGTCTTGAAACCTAACTCAAACGTTATTTTCTAATTTTCCCGAGGGACTTGGGAAACTGAAAAGGCAATTACAAAGCCCTCCGTAAAGAAGCCATCTTAACGGCTGTCGATTTCAAATACTCTCCTCGAATTCTAACAGACTTTTTGTGGAACAAATTAAGAGTTTGATTTTTGTTTAAAAAGGATAGATATCGTCATTGCATTATCAAGGTAAATTCATTAGACTGTAAGATCAGCTACCAAATTATTTTATGTCACAGATCAGTATTTTATGTTTTCTTATTTTTATCCACTGTGGTTGCGATCTGTTTTTTTGGAAAATAAGAGTGGTAAGCATGTGAGTGGATATGAATGAAGTAGAAGTTAAGGGTTCACGTATCTACCTATAGAGCCCGCATAGATGCCACACATACGGATAATTATATTAATGATACGTGTTAGTTAATGTAAATGGTAAGTAAGTACGTATTTACCCAAAAATTTATCATTCTGGAACTTCCAAAATCTTCTGAGTCCTAAAATCTGACACTCCTCATAGAGAATGCAATTATTTTTGGCCACCTTGTATGTTTACCATTTATCAGTTATTTATTTATTAAGGTGGATGTCCCTGTGAGATTTTCATACAAATTTGTCGACATTAACTCTGTTAATTAGTAGACTTTTTGTAATTTTGAACCTTGATAGTAAGCTGTACGTATCCCGTAGATTGCGCGTATGTAAAAAAAAAGTCCAAAAAGTGGTATAGTATTTCTGAATTATCAATTTGAAAATTGATACAATTTCGCTCTTTGCCTTTGTATATGTGCGTGAATAATACTATCCATGAAAACTGACATGGAGGCAGATGACAAGGTAAGCTTAACCATATCCGTCACAGATGTCACTTGAAAACTGCTAGTTAAATTACCTCACTAAGTAGTAATATATTCGGTCAATAGATGGATTATTCAAAGTTAGGGCATTTCATAAAATAGGTATTTTGTTATTGTTTATATCAAAAAAAATATCCGGTAAAATTTGATCCTTAGATTCGCCTGGCCAGATTTTAAAAGACAATATAGTGGATTTATGAATTGCAGTCAGTAGGTACCTACCTAATTTGTTATCAAACTTTGCCGCTCGCTTTAATTCTCTTTTAGCATAACTTGTACAACAGTGTGGAAGAATGGACTAAGTTCTTTAGTACGATACTAAAATCCGAGAGGTAATATATACAATTACTGGCTATTAATAAATAACAATAAACTATTAAATATCTCGGGACATCCCACACAAATCGGCCTAGTCCCACGGTAAGCTTAATTTAAGGCTGTTGTGGGTAACAAGAATAGACGATCATATTCTATTATAATATATAGATAACTACATAATATACAGGGCGTCCCACGGCGATGCCACATGGAGGGAAAGTACCTTAAATATCATAGATAGCGTATTTTGCTGAAAGAAGACTTCATTTTATTTTTAAGACTTAGTAAAGTTGCATTCAAAGTTTTTCAAAAAATTACTTGCTTCACCCGGAAATCGAACCAACTACAATTTTTTTACAAATTTGAACCAAACTTTTTTGGTTATTCTTTTAGTTTTAGATACTATGTTTCTTAAGGAAAATTGTTATTTTTTATCTATTCTTTCGAATGACAGAATAAAATTACGAAAATTTTTTTTTTTTGTTTTAAGGTAGGTTCGATGCCTAGAAAAAGCAAAATTTTTTTTGGATTTTTTTAAATGCAGTATTATTTAATTTTCAAAATAAAATAAAGTCTTCTTTCAGCAAAATACGCTATCTATGATATTTAAGTTACTTTCCCTCCATGTGGCATCGCCGTGGGACGCCCTGTATAGGTTCTCGTACTTAAATATCATAGACAGACACGACCAAGAAACAAATATTTGTAATAAAAAAATACAAAAAATAATCCCTTCGCTGGGCTTCGAACCCGAAACCTTCTGCTTCGTAGGGTCAACTAGGAGGCTGACAAATACCTATGTAATTTAAATTTATATGGACGCGTAAAATACTTTTTGGTTAGTGACCACAAATATTTTTGGTAATTTGTCACCGCCAAGTCAATGTCATTTATGAGTCAAACATTTTAGGATTATTTTCCACAAATAAATTAATAATTTAAGGAGAATATTAAAACGGACGAAATTCACGCAACCGGAAATATTCAAACGCATAGGAGCAAGCAAAAATATTTGTCCAACCAGGGCTCAGTAAGGTTGCAAGTAAGTACCTAGTACCTACATGGTTTCGTTTATAGATTTAATAATAATGGCATGGTTCCTAAGAACAGATTTCGATATCTATCATGGTTTGTTACTTTCCCATACAAAGTCAAAAAATAAAACTCCAGTGTTAAAAATCAATTCATTTTTATCATCATCAGCCTATGATAGTCCACTGCTGGACGTAGGCCTCTCCTATTAACTATGCGAATAAACGCATTAGGAGGAAAATATCCATAATCGCCACGCTGGGCAAGCGGATTGGCAATCGCAGTAATGTGTCCACTATGATGACGCTGCTGCTCATCATCAATATTTTATCAAATAATGGTCAGTGACACTTCAATCCCTTAGTCGACTCTTACGACACCCGCTGGAGGAGTTGGGGTGTGCCAGCCGTGTGGTGACGGCAATAAGAATACATTTGTCATTTTTATAAGTTTTAGATATCATGTTTGTGTTATCATACATGTTTCTTAGTAACATTTACTACCCTAAACTAATAAGAGTTACGCGACCGATGTCCAAATGAAAATAACAAATTTTTGTTTTTCAAACAGTCCTGTTTCGATTCCTGGACCGAGTACACGTATTTTTGTAATTGTATGAATGCAGTTTTTCTTTTTACTAAAATCGATCTCATGGTTCCTAAGACAAGATTTCGCTATCTGTTATGGTTTCCAAAATCTCCATACTGACCGATTTGGGTTGATCACACTATATTTAAGGAATCTACAGTACCGGCCAATAATATATCACATTCGTGACTTTTTGTATGAGCGTGTATAGAGTAAGCGGCACATGGTCGCATGTAGATAGCATATTATTTTGGTACTTTTACATAGATTAATGATGAATATTGCAATTGAGTATTTTTAATTACAATGGGTAAAGTGTATGTATTGCTAAAAAAGCTATAGTAAAGAAAATATTTTTTTCTACAAAATTCATGCCTTACACAAAAAAAAAATCATAGACACACCATTGATGCCAAGTTTTTCCATCGATAGCACGAAGGTCTTCATAGACTATCTATAGTCGTAAGGTGGAAGGTGTGGAAACTACTTAAAAATATAAAAATAAACTACTAAAAAAAAATGTTGTAGATGTATATTTATGATTTCCACCGTTACTAAAGACCGAAGAGCTGGCGACTTGCTCGCACAACGCGTAAATATTGCGATACAACGAGGAAATGCCGCCTGCATCTTCGCTACAATGCCACAAGGGCCAATCTTAGATATGTATAGGTTAGGTTAGTTAGATTTAATTTATGTACCTATATAGATTGTACAGTTTCAAAATAATTTTATTCAAACTGGCCAATCAAAACACATCACCATTTTCAATCCGTTGACCCTTTAAGGTGCATGCAGACCAAAAGAGCATTCGCTGTTCTATCCCCCGGCGCTCTACGAAATCAACCAATCACGTTTTGTGTAACGATCGAATTTCGTAGAGTGGGGGGCTAGAATAGCGAATGTTCGTTTGGTCGGAATGCACCTTCAGGGTCTACTACTTAGTTATTGTTTTAAATTTTTAATTAATAATATGCTCCTACTCGTAGACGAAGGGTAGCATTTCTTGCTGGTCACAGACCACCTCCTATAGACGCTCATTATAAGGCGACTCGCAGTCACCAGCCGTTATATTTCTCGCACTGATATAGACACGGCGCTCGTCGTGCCTGTTCAGTTGCGATGCGACTAAATAACAGACCCGTAAATAGCGCTCGTTTTTGGCAATAAAAAAGTCGAAAAAGTGCATTTCACTTCTTTGAAATGTCCATGTGTTTTAATGTTTTAATGTTTATTCGGGCACAAACGATACAATTATTCTTAAACATAATCACGCTGATTAATACATAAATCAATGAAGTTGCCACTAGATTTTAACACGCATACATGATTAAAAAATGCGGAGTAACAAACAAATTCAACTTAACACAAAAGAAAAACAGACATTTGTTGGCAATGTGCGTAAAACTAAAAAGTACAATATAGATTAAGGGTAAGTATAATTAATCTTCCTGAGTTACTTCACCATTCAAGGTTTTAAATACCTCGCGCTTAAATGTAACTAGTGGAACATTAAACATATCAATATGGGAGAAAAGAGTATTATTACAACTGCACGTTTTATTTATGAATGAATTAGATTTATAATTCTTTCGCGTAAAGGGAATGTACAATAGCCTGTTGTGTCGTGTGTTCAAACGGGGAGTTTTAAAATAAATTTTGCTTACTAAATAAGGCGAGTCAATGTAATTATTTAAAATCTTATACAGAAAAGTTTGATCCTTTAATGTGCGTCGGGATTCGAGCGAAACCAAGTGCTTACTATTTTGCAGTGGATTCGATTTAGATGCTCTGTGCATGTGTTGTGTGAATAGGTATGCAAAGACAACAAGAAGTTCTAATTTAAAAATAGACGGAATTACATTCCGCAGAAAAGTCATACTTAATTGAGACATAGTTAATTGAGCTTACCGTGGGACTAGGTTGATTTTTGTAAGATGTCCCAAGATATTTATTTATTTATTTATACTTTATAGTACTTCTCCCCATTCATCAAATTAAAAATTCAATGTGCTATTCCTTTCTTACGAAGCATGTGTACCATTAGAGGTGGGACATTTGGGACAATGTTGGTTTCGTTAATTACCGTGACCACGTGCTTTGTTTTAAGTAAGTTTAACCGGGTTTACGGAATAGAGATGAAAATAAGGATTGATTTTTAGCTATGTAACATTTTCCAATCTTTTTTAGATTAGATTATTCAGTAGTAATCAGTAGTTTGTAGTTTTTTACGTAGTTAGTGGTAAGTAAACAAGTCGTTTGATTCAACATTTTTACAGTTTATTGCGTAAGTACGTAATGTGGACAGTTTTTTTAACGCAGGTTTTTTGAGTCAGGAACGCTCATCGCCCATGTGATTCCACCGATGGGCCTGACAATAATTGATCTCGAAGGCAATACGAGGGCACTCGGAGTTGATTTGACATCGATAAATGTTATGTTGGCTTTTTAGTATTATCTTGGTATGAGTTGGGTTCCGTGTCATACGATAGGCCTGATGATGAAATTGGACGAAGTTCGAGGGAACTCGGAGTAGGTTTGAGACAATGATATCCTACGATGGCTTTGTAGGATGAGCAGTTAAGGTCAAAAACCACAAGATAGGCCTTATGATGAACTTGGAGTAAGTGCGAGGGAACTCGGAGTTGGTTTGAGATAATTATATATTATGTTGTGTCGGCTTTTGAGGCTGCTTTTGGTAAGCATGGGTCAAATACTCAACATGGGTCTGATGATGAACTTGGTGGAAGTTTGAGGTAACTCGGAGTTGGTTTGAGTTTGAGATAATGATATGTTCTGTTGGCTTTTTAGGATCCTCTTGGTGAGCATGGGTCAAATATCACAAGATAGGCCTGATGATGAACTTGGAGTAAGTGCGAGGGAACTCGGAGTTGGTTAAGGATAATGATATGTTGTGTTGGCTTTGAGGATTAGCAGTTGGGTCAAATACCACAAGATAGGCCTGATGATGAACTTGGAGGAAGTGCGAGGGAACTCGGAGTTGGTTTGAGATAATGATAATGTTGTGTTCACTTTTGAGGATCCTCTTTGTGAGCATGGGTCAAATACCACAAGATGGGCCTGATGATGAACTTGGAGTAAGTACGAGGGAACTCTGAGTTGGATTGAGATAATGATATGTTGTGTTGGCTTTTGAGGACCCTCTTGGTGAGCATGGGTCAAATACTCAACATGGGTCTGATGATGAACTTGGAGGATGTTTGGGGTAACTCGGAGTTGGTTTGAGTTTGAGATAATGATATGTTCTGTTGGCTTTTTAGGATCCTCTTGGTGAGCATGGGTCAAATACCACAAGATAGGCCTGATTATGAACTTGGAGGAAGTGCGAGGGAACTCGGAGTTTGTTTGAGATAATGATATGTTGTGTTCACTTTTGAGGATCCTCTTTGTGAACATGGGTCAAATACCACAAGATGGGGCTGGTGATGAACTTGGAGGAAGTTCGAGAGAACTCTGAGTTGGTTCTGATAATGATATGCTAGGTTGGCTTTTCAGGATTAACAGTTGGGTCGAATACCACAAGATAGGCCTGATGATGTACTTGGAGTAAGTGCGAGGGAACTCTGAGCTGGTTTGAGATAATGATATTTTGTGTTCGCTTTTTAGGATCCTCTTGATGAGCAATTGGATCCACTGCCTCAATATGGGCCTCATAATAAATTCGGAGAAAGTGTGAGGGAACTTGGAGTTTTTTGAGATAGTGATATGCATACGTCTTTATCGCGGGTACAATAACAAATCTGATAAAGAGAACATAAAACACAATGTCTATTTGGTAGAAACGGACATATTATGCTTACAGCTACTAACCATCTCAGAAGCTCGGAAAGTTTTCGCAAGAAATAGGCGAATAAAATTGAAGGTATCATCATCATCATCATCATCAGCCTATGATAGTCCACTACTGGACGTAGGCCTCTCCTATTAACTATGCGTATAGACGCATTAGGAGGTAAATGCCCATAATAATTGAAGGTATGTTAACAACATAATCACAGAATAAGTAATAGTACTACATACAGAAAGGCCACGACCACCCCCGCACCAATTCGAATTACCCCACCCCACTCGGCCGCTGGATGACGTTTGCGGTATGCGTCGGTAGGCAAGAAGATGGCTGGCAGTTATTGTTAAAAATGGTTGTGTACTGCGCTGATGTACTGAAAATGAATTCTTTCCTCGCAAACGAAGTGAAAAGTAGAGTGTACAACACGGGCATAAATGTCCATTTTTATCCTCGTCTACTATTTTGCATCGGTTGAAAATGGGTCACTTTATGCACTTGTTGTACAGTCTACTATTTCATATGATAACAGTCAACTGATGAGTACAAATCGATTACAGTACAAATCAGCATGGCGGTCTTATTAAGCTGCGTAAACCCCTTTTTAGACAAGTAAAAGATAGTCTTCATCTTTGAAATGAAGAGAACCAATTATAGATCTTTTGCTAGGCATCCAATCATTTTCTCGTCTCTCTAATCGGACACCTTTTACCCATTTGTCTCTACGAACAGTACGAACAGCATCTTGCGGTAATCTGAATGGAAAAAATTAAAATGCGATGTAAAATGAAAATATTAAAGTTAGTTATAAATTTGAGAACTACGTACCTACTTTTGCATAGGTAATAGGTAGTTCAATCAATCCCATGAAAGTGAAAAAGGAATTTATTAAAATGTAATATGTTGAAATCAAATCTCAGTTAGTTAAAAAAACTTGCTTTATTGGGCATAACGACATCCCTATAGTATACAACCATTTTAAAACGTCATATGCTATTGTAAAATTGTATGGACTTACGACGTTTTAGTTTAAAACGGTAGTATAGAAAAATGCCATAAATATTATTATATTTATATTCAAAATTACCGAAGTTATCTGTTTTATGACACGTGAAAAGTAATTCCCCTGTCCTTAGAATTACTATAACTGTTTTTACACCAGCCTACAGCACATGAAGGCCTTTTTAATTAGTTTTTACCGTTATTTATAGAAACGCATTCAGACGTCCGTCAATTACTGTCAACTCGGCCAGACTGAAACAGCTCCAGGAGTAGTTTTTTAGGAACGCCCACTCAAGAGTAGTTTGCGTTGGGTCATAATTGCACGGACAGGATGTTTCCATGGTTTATGTGCGTTCATGTGCGATAACTCGGGGCATTTATACGAAAGTGATGTAGCAAAATATTTTATCGACTAAAAATATATCGATGTTATTGTAAATGACAACATCAAAATGTTATTCGACATAAATAAATATTAGGTACTTACTCTTCAATTAAAATAAAAAATAAGTTTAAACGGGTAGTTACGCGTTTATTTTAAATAAGTTTTCAAAATATACAATTAATATTAAAATATCAATATTTAAATTGTAATTTTGATTAAAATGACATCTGCATACAAGAGGCCCGATATCAGATATGACATCGAACCTCTGTACTGTAATCGATAATGTTCAATAAGCACATATTTTATTATAATTATATCGACATCTTTTTAATCGATATCAAATCCCTATAATTTGCCCCCAGTTATCCCAGGTATGGATGGATATATATATATACAAGGTTATTTTTTTCTCCAGTACAAATACTCTAGGGGCTGTATAAGTAAGTCAAAATGAACAACTTTTACTAAGGGGCCGAATTCAGGTTCGTTGTTCATTATGACTTACTTATACACCCCCTAGAGTATTTGTACTGATGAAAAATTAACCCAGTATAATCAAAAAATCAACATACGTAATACATAGTAGTCCAAGTTACAGAATACTAGCATTTTTGTTAGAACAAAAAACTGAAATACCAATGTTTGAACTTATCCGCAAACCTAACAGGAAATTTGGACGCATTGCGCATTATCAATGTGCATAACTAGCAAAACACACTAACTGGCAACTGTTTGTTTAAAACGTCATGGCACGCGGCATGGCGGATTGGAAAAGCGGCGGCGGTAATGTGCACCGGGTATCAACTTATGATTAGGACTTGGCAAAAATATCTTACTAGATCCCAAATCCTCCTTCATACTTCCACGGGCTTAGGACCGTTAAAATAAACAATTTTTCTCTGTGTGAAGTTTGTCGAATGTTTTAAATTATGTCTGGGAAACGTGATAAAATTACAAAGTAGGACAGGAACTTTCTTCATTGAGGCGTATTTCAAAATTTGAAATCAACTTTATGTACAATGATTGGAATAAAAAACATACCTAATTCATGGAGTCCATTTCTCATACTTATTAATTAATTTACATGAATATTTCCTTCGATATTTCCCATCACAAGTCTGTAGTTTTCACTGTTGAGTTCATCAAAATGCACTTATTATTTGACTTTTTAAGTCTTCGTAATTTTGGGCCCCTTCAACGTATACACGCTGTTTCACCTCACCCCACAAAAAAAGTCACACGGGGTCAAATCTGTTGACCTGGCTGGTCTTAACACTGGCATTTTCCAGGCGGGGCACACTTTGTTCAGCGTATAGCCGCTGAGCTGCCATTGTATTTTCCCCAATGAGAAAATAACTACGAACCATTCGTACGAGCAATTTCCGACTGAAGGTAGTACGATACGGCGCGCGTGCACACACCTACGTCAACCGTGGGACTGACCGTGACCTAGTCACCGAGATACTCGTAAGATAACTGCTATGTTGCCAACTCGTGCGCCGGCCTGCAGGTCGCTCACCCCTACCCGCCGCCCTCTACGTCTTGTCATTAGCGAGCCCATTATTTTACATTTGCATGAAGGATAAATTAATAATAAATGAAAAAAATATGTCAATTTTCCCAATATTTTATCGATACCAATTATGTGGGAAAATTTATTGTACCGGTGATAAAGTAACCCTGTATAGTTAGTTATCCACGCCGTAATCGGCGACGGCGACCCTAAGCTCTGAAATGGAATTCGAGATCAAAAATGTAAATAATCTATGACAATGACATGACATTATAAAGTCAATGTTAAAGTGACATTCGAGTAACTCTCGCAACCATAATTACATTTATACAATCATATTTTTTCAGTTGAGTATTGAAATACAGTTGAAGATTGGGAAGATACTTCAGCGGAAAGAACCTAATGAAAAAGTAACGGAACACGTTTCAAGAAAATGGTATGGAACTTGGTGACAAGAAACATTCATATGTTTTAAATTAAGTACAATGTTTGTGGAAATATACTGTTTAATTTTCGACATTATTATAATAATTATGTATTATAAGAAAATTATATTACGAAGAGTGACAACGTAGCAAGATTGAAATCAAATGCAAAAAATAATTTGTCAAGTTCAAAGTAAAGTCAATCATAAGCATACCTTTTTTTTTTTTACGTGGGGAAATGCGTTACGCATACCACCCGGGCACGGGGATGGACCCGGGTGGTTATGTGGGACTCCCAGGGCTGATGAGGCCCTGGTATACCCACTAAAACCCCACGGTCTTCCGACTCGCCGCATTTGGGCGAGGCAATCATAAGATAAGCGGATTTTTATTGTTCTAGTTTTCTCAAATTTTCTAAGTTTGGATTTTTTTTCTACTCAGAATCACGAGCCTTTTCGATCCTCATTAGCAGAAAAAAGTGTCCCAAAAAATACATACATTTTTTCCACTGAGTTACAGTCGAAAAAAGGGTATGGAAAATAGTAATTCGATGGAATTTTTTTTGGGAGACTTTTTTATTTCTGTAAGGATCGAAAGAGTTCGTGATTCTGAGTATAAAAAATAAAAAAGTCAAAATTTGGAAAATTTAAAAATACGACATCAAAACAAAAATCCGCCCTTATAATATATTTTAGAAGGAAGGTATATGTACATTGCGTAAAAGACTTCAACTAAGAATATTTTTTCCTCTGGTAATCGCAATAATTGACTGATAGATATATTAAGACACAAGTATACATTTTAACGTTGTTAGTGTTAGTATTCCAAATTAGGCTTTTCATTCAATAATTATAAAACTGTTTTTTATTATTTCTAAGTAGGCAAACGATGACCACATTCTGCCACAGCTCAATTGTTTTTGTCGGATTCATTCATTATTATATGAAGGGTCCACGGAAAGAAAATGTCTAGTCAATTCAAAAAGGGGCAATTCAAGGAAAAACTATCTTACTTTTAAGAGGATAAGATGTGAATTTGTCCTGATTTTTTAAAGTATATTTCCGTGGATCCTTCATATTATAAACGACAAACTTCTCGTTTTGTAACTTCGAACTCTTTCTTATATCATCACTGTTCATTAACAACCATTATCCTTTAGGACGCCAATTACTATGACATTGCAGGTTCAACGCCGACCGATATATAAGTTACCATCCACAGAGCAATACATACCTACAGTCACTTGCGTAAAGTTCATATTTAGTTTTGACATTTTGGCGACATGGCGTCTGAGTGAAAGTTTTTGGTTTGGACGTGGCGTCAAAATGTTTAATTATGGGTATAAATGATAGCGTACATTATGCTGGTGTTCATCTAAAATAATGTAAATGGTACGTATTTGCTGCTGTGACTTATTATTCAGTAGTATTTTTTTAATAGTAACACATGTCAAGATTGCTTACAAAATTTTTGAAGGAAGTAATACAAAGTCTAATTTCACAGCCTGCAATGTTGTAATTATAATTTGAGCTGTGTTTTGGCGAATAAATATTGTTACTGAATACAAGTGATGAAAGTGAGCATTTTCTACATGAGTGTCGGTGATCGAAACCGACAAAAGTTAAAGAAAAGGTCTACATTTCAACACCAACATCAAACTATGTTATGCGAATGCATTATGCGAGAAAATATCTGCATACAGTAGCAACCAGACTGTGCAGAAAAATAGGGGAGAGTGGGGTACAGTGAATAAATAATAGTGCACTGTGAATATTTTGCATTAGCTTTATTTATCGCTTTAATAAACCGGTAGTCTTTTTTTACAAATTTGCTCGTCTGTGTGATACTAATATTGGAGTAACTAAATAACGGAAGATACTTTCAATTATACCTGAAAAGTCTTGTTCCTAGTTCTTACCTCAAACTAGGAACTGTTCTATGATTTTTGATTGAAGAGGTAACTTTAGTTCACTTTTTTATAATGAAAATGATTTTAAAGCGATATGTAAATTATATACTTGTGCTGGAAAATGTGTCCTCTAAGGAATAGGTGGGACAATAAGGTATCTAGAAAATTACAAATAAAAATAAAACCAGTACAACATTTGTAAAAAAAAAGAGATCCACTATACCCCACTCTCCCCTACTATGAAAATTCAGTCTTGCACTTGCGCAGAAAAGTATCACATTCTGTGGAGTGAAGTTCAGGTAGAGTTCTTATGAAAACTGTCACCACTCTTAGTAACCTCGTATGTCACTCTTGAATCGGAACTGAGATACGTACGCACTATCGGAGTATCTTGCAGTCCGTTGGCTCAACTGCTACTTTTATTCCTATGTAAAATAAGAGTGACAGCTGGTAACCACAGTTACCAAAAGCTATTGAGTGGCTATTATGGATTGAATATTCGTTGTGTAGAAAATCGTAGAAATAATAATATATCCTAAAATAAAAAATTATGTTTCGATTGGACAATCGACGTATATTTGTGACCGAGATTATGGGATGGCTCGACTGCTACCGGATCGAATATTCGCTGGGTCGAAAAGCGTATAAACGAGGCCACAATTGTAATTGGTCACCGGCACAAACATCACACTTGTAAACAAAATGTAAAATTGACTCACTTATACTCTGTTTGGTTAGGTATTTTAAAAAGGTAAAAAATCTTCCACTATCTTTTTATTGAAAAATCCAAACTAGGTACTTAATGAATCAAAACAATGTAAATCACTGTATTCCCTTGTTATATTATGTATATTTGGTAAATCTTATTTTCTACTTGTAGTTTTCAATAAAAAGATACTGCAAGATTGTTTACCTTTTTTTAAATATCTAACCAAACAGAGTATAGAATATAGAGCAAGAATGTATTATGTATATAAAAACTATAATATGTATGTGTCAACCATTCAGCAACCCATTACCTCGATTACATCGTTAATAGTAGCTCCTAACTTTGGTATTAGGTACTATTCATCATCTATTTACAAAGTATTCCTACATGGATACCTATAAAACAATTTGTACCTAGCACAGACGTTGATATAAGAACAGACGAGCCGATGAACTTTCGATACTCAGCAGATTGAAACCTATGTTTTGGCTATGCATATATTTAGGCCACAAATATTTCGATTTAGCGAATATTCGTTCTCAGCAGAAGAGTACAGAAGAGTAGGTAGGTACTATAGCCATGCCATGAGCTGGAAAGTAAAGGATACGTAATTACGTAAGGTTTTACTCGATATGTGCATTCTATCATTTCTATCGCACTCGCGCTTACAAATAGGATTAACGTATTTAGTAAAACCTAATGTTACCGATACTTGCAAAGTCATGGTACGGCTACTGTTTATTACATTTACTGTATCGTTGGCCAGTAAGTTAGGGTTTTCGATCTTTTGCAGGCGACGCTATATAGGCGTGTGGTCCAAACAGCTGTCAGATTCATAGGCACTGAACATAAAATATCGAAATTCTAATGGTATTTGGAGGTAACCGTTATAATGGCGGGACCGGATCCTGAATTCGATCGATTCATATTGCATTATTTAGTACTGAATTTGTACTATTTAGTACCTGTTGTAAAAAAAATTGTACCTCTTCTTTTTCAAAGTTATACTCAATCAGTCTGGTCCCGCCATTATAACGTTATAATGGCGGAACCAG
>JALPQI010012034.1:0-29135 GCA_025490895.1 Thaumatotibia leucotreta
GACCTAACTCGGGAAATTTCTAGAGTCGAATCATCTCGAACTTTGTAGATTCGAGTGGCTTGTAATATACAGGGTGCTTGGGATAACGATGTAGGAATTTCTGGAGGTGGTAAAGGAGACTAATTGGAAGAGTTTGAACCCTATTTCATCATCATCATCATCATCATCAGCCAATTGACGTCCACTGCTGGACATAGGCCTCCCCCAGAGAGTTCCACAAAGATCGGTCGTGAGCTGTCCGCATCCATTGGACACCCGCAACCTTTACAAGGTCGTCGCTCCATCTTGTGGGGGGCCTTCCCACGCTGCGCCGTCCAGTGCGTGGTCGCCACTCGAGAACGCGCCGACCCCACCGGTCATCGGTCCTCCGGGCAATATGGCCAGCCCACTGCCACTTCAACCTGGCGATTCTTCGGGCTACGTCAGTCACTTTCGTTCTTCTGCGGATCTCGTCATTCCTGATGCGATCTCGCAGAGAAACCCCGAGCATTGCCCTCTCCATCGCTCGTTGAGTGACTCTGAGCCTCCTAATGAGTCCCATAGTGAACGACCACGTTTCAGATCAGTACGTAATCACTTGCAACACACCCTGGTCGAAGACCTTCGACTTGAGACACTGCGGTATATTGGACGAGAAGATATTGCGTAGTCTCCCGAACGCCGCCCAACCCAGTCTGATTCGACGATTGATCTCCTTCTCGAAGTTGGACTTACCCAGCTGGACTGTTTGTCCCAGGTATACATATTCGTCAACAACTTCGAGTGTAGAGTTTCTAACTTTCACTGGAGTTGGTATCACATGGACGTTCGACATGATCTTCGTTTTGTCCATGTTCATCTTAAGACCAACATCTTCAGAGACTCTACTGAGATCATCGAGCATAGTACTTAAGTCCTCCATGGTCTCAGCCATGACCACTATATCGTCGGCAAACCGAAGGTGAGTGATGTACTCGCCATTGATGTTAATGCCAAATCCCCTCCAGTCCAGAACCTTGAAAACATCTTCCAGTGCAGCGGTGAACAATTTAGGTGAGATAACATCTCCTTGTCTTACTCCTCGCTGCAATGGAATCGGTTTCGAGCTCCGGTCCTGGAGGCGAACTGACATATTGGCGTTTTCGTACAGGCACTTCAACACTTCGATGTACCGGTAGTCTACTTGGCACCGCTGGAGAGACTGTAGTACAGCCCACGTCTCGATCGAATCAAAGGCCTTTTCGTAGTCCACAAACGCTAAGCAGAGGGGCAAGTTATACTCTTCGGTCTTTTGTATAACTTGACGGAGCGTGTGTATGTGGTCTACGGTGCTGAAGCCTTTTCTGAATCCGGCTTGTTCAGGAGGCTGGAAGTCGTCGAGCCTGCGTGTGAGACGGTTTGTGATGACTCTCGAAAACAACTTATAGACATGGCTCAGAAGCGTGATGGGTCTGTAATTCTTTAACAGGGTGTTGTCACCCTTTTTGAAGAACAACACCACCACACCTCTGTTCCATGCCTTTGGCGTTTTGCCTCTAAAGATGGCGGAATTAAACAGCTTTTGAAGGGCCCTAAGGACTGGTTTCCCACCCGCCTTCAGGAGTTCGGCTGTTATTCCGTCATCGCCTGGTGCCTTATTGTTTTTGAGTTGTTTGAGAGCCATCCTAATCTCGTACAGGCTGACGTCCGGTATATCTTCGGTATGGTGTCGAGTCAATTTAGCTCGTGGGTCGTTAGCTAAATTGGAGATGGGTCTTCGTGTTGATGTGTACAGCTGTCCGTAAAAGCTCTCTATCTCACTCAGAAGCTCAGGTTTGGATGAAACGATCCTACCGTCCCCAGTCTTCAGCTTCGCAAGCCAGCTCTGACCAATAGACAAATCTCTCGCAAAAACTTTAGAACCTTTGTTCCGGTCAATAGCCTCTTTAATACGGTTGGTATTAAATTGGCGTATGTCGCGGGTGATCGACTTGGAGATTTGTCTATTGAGCCGGCGATATGATGCGGCATCTTCTGGGGATTGTAGAACCATTTCACTCCTTTCCTTCATGAGCTCTAGAGTTGGATCAGAGAGCCTCTTATTGCCTTTCTTCCGCTGGGTCTTAAAGAACTTTGACCCAGTGGAATAGACAGCTGCCACAAACCCGTCGTTATACTCATCCACATCCACGTCGCTGGGTAGGCAATCGAAACGATTTTGCAGTTCGAGCTGGAAGCTCTCGGGGTTTTGGAGTTGGATCGGTGCTGGTCGGAGCGTAGACTTTATCAATCGAGATCGCTCTAGCTTGACGCTTATATTTAATATGCCCCTTACAAGGCGGTGATCGCTTCCGGTTTTAACCGCGTTGATCACAGAGACATCATTAAATGTATGCTTCTTAGTCGACATGATAAAGTCAATCTCGTTTTTGGTTGCACCATCTGGGCTCATCCAGGTCCACTTCCTGTGTTCTCGCTTCTTGAAGAAGGAGTTCATCATGTAGAGTCCCTCCTTCTCCATAAAACTGGCCAGTAAGTGACCCCGGTGATTACGAGACCCAACCCCAAATTGCCCCACTCTCAGCTCATCATCGTTTCGCTTGCCCAATTTCGCGTTAAGGTCCCCCATAACGATGGTGAAGTAGGTTTCAGGACTGTGCATGGCTTTTGATATGTCCTCATACACAGCTTCTACCTCTTCGTCGGAGTGTGAAGAAGTCGGAGCGTAGACCTGTATGACCTTCAACGAGTACCGCTTGGATACTCTGAGTATAAGGTACGCCACCCTAGTCGACACACTCTCGATCTTCACCACGTTGCTCACGAGGGACTTGTGGACGAGGAACCCGACACCTCCCTGGGACTGTTGGTCGCCCTCCCGGAAATAGAGCAGGTTACCGGACTTGAGGGTTATCGTGTCCTCACCCTCTCTTCGGACTTCCGATAGCCCAATAACGTCCCATCGTAACCCGCTCAGGTCTTCCTCGAGCTCAGCCAATCTCTCGTCTGTCCGCAGTGTGCGCGTGTTAAGTGTTACCAGGGCCAAAGGTTGTCGGTGGTGGTAGCCGGATCTTCGCCGGAGATTCTTCGCACCCCTGACTCCGCTAGTGCCCTGACCGCTACCAAAGCCAGAGCACCGGGAGTCGCCGGAACCTCGGGGCCATTTTTTGTGTGTGCTTGTCATAGGGGGTAAATGCCATAATCGCCGCGCTTGGCAGGCGGGTTGGCGATCGCAGTTTAGTACACCGCATTACAGGGATGCTGCTGCCCATCCACCGGTGGTTTTGGACGTAGTTTAACGACATACCCGGGTCGCCCTACCTATTTACCCTATTTACCTTAGTTCAATATGTGACAGTTTTTTTTTTAATCACGTTTTTCAAAATGTTTAGTTTTATACCAAAAATTTACTTAAAAAGTTAAATTTAAAACAAAATATGCAATAAATAGCATTGATTTTTTTTATAATTAACATAACAATTAGTTGAGTAATAAATAAAAAAAAATTTAACTCCCACTTGCCACACACAACACTTTTTTTAATAATTTTTCTATTTCATCATTACTGATTTCTAACAGTAAATTAAACTTTATCGGCCTGTGAAAAAAAAAGTAGTCGGGATATGAGTTTTCCTATTCGTGTAAAAACATGCTTGATTTTCTAGGTTTTGATTACAAAAAAAGTACAACAAAATAGAAATTAGTTTCAAAGTTATCGTCGATCAATTGTTAAACGCCGTCACCAAACAAAATAAGTCTCTTGTAGTTAGTAGGCATGTGTGAGTTCAATTTTTTTTTATTAAAAAAAACTGTCACATATTGGACTAAGGTAAATAGGATTCAAACTCTTCCAATTAGTCTCCTTTACCACCTCCAGAAATTCCTACATCGTTATCCCAAACACCCTGTATACTATACCCAGCATGTCCCGGGCAAGGGAGTAGTTTCAATTGAGACAGCGAAGAGCTAACATCAAGAGCGAAGACTGCGAGTTTGAGAGTGTAAAAGTGAACCAGTGTGAAGTGTTAAGTGTGTGATTAGTGTTTTAGTTTAGTGTTTGTTCTTTTAATAAGTAATTAAAGTATCAGTTTTAATTAGTGACTTATTTATACATTTTCTATAGAAAACAGCCCACGAACGTAACAGTACATTATGTATTAAAGGCGGGAAATTATAAATTAAGAACGAAAGTAAAGGCACGTTTGTGGGCACGTCATGAGCTTTTAGAATATACCCCATGTATGTTAGATAAATAAATTAGTAGATTTTGTCTAAAGTATCTATTAAATTAATCCCTAGAGGGTTGAAAGTTTATACACCGTGTGGATAATTTTTCGGGGTGTAGACTTGAAACTTCGTTTATAGACTCTTTGATACTACACAAGAAAAGTGTATTCACAGTAGGCGGTTTTGTTACAAAGCAGCAATATCGTCGCTTTTATTAATCACGACACAAGCCTTAATTGAGCTTAGTGTGGGTTGATTTGTGCAAGTGTCCCATGATATTTATCTTTTTTTTTCAATTATTTATTCAAAATAAAAATCTTAGGTCTAGGGTACAAATGTTTGTCACTTACTGAAGCCTTTTTGGCTTAATTGTAAGTGATTTGTCGCAAATTTATTATATTTATTTAGTTTATTTTATTTTAAACGAAGTAAAACGTCGTTCACTATAACTGGCTAAATAAATTGTATTGCTGTCCACGCCACAGAAACAATAACTGGCGACTACTTCGGGCGTCGATAGAATAAACGATTTGGCTATGCGCTCTGAATTAGGAAAAGCGCCCAAGCTAGAGATGAGGTTACAAAATAATACTAGTGGTAGGTAATACTAATTTATTGTTAAAACTATGTATATACAGTTAGAAGTGAGCCGTCAGTCTATCAATTTCGAAGAGGTCGGACATAATCTCTTCAACTTTGGTGCCGATTTTCTTTGCAATCTGAAACAAATAAATACAGGTTAAATAAACGTTTTCATAAATTACCCTTTTTAATAAAATAATAATAATATAAATAAATACTATTAGGGCCCTTTTTAATTAGCTATTTCCCTTAAAACACACATTTAAATGAGTCCGTTAGTCTCGTCCGGTTAACATACAAATATTACACAGATTTTTTTTTATATCAGAAGTATTTCTACTTTGAACATAATACACGATTAAACCGTATTACTGCCAGCAACTCCAAAAGGCATGTTTGCATTGCAATGCAAATCCGAGCGGTCGAAACGCTCGGAGAAACAGTCGACGCGGCAGAGTAAAATGGCCCATTTTTTTTAAGTTGTCCCCCCCACTTTTTTTTGTAATATAGATATTTTTTATATAGTTTCTACTCAGAATCGCGAGCTCTTTTCTCTCAATCCCAAAATTTATATACATTTTTCGAACTTTCCATTTCATTCGGTAACGGAATGGTAAAAGCCTCAGGACAACAAAATGCTGACTGGAAATCATATTAGTTTCAAATCCAAAAAAGTGCGGGTACAATTAAAAGAAAATGGCTGAAATCCTTGGTTGAAGAGACCTTTAGTCGAGGCGGGAGGGTGGTACTCACGTAGTGTGTGTCGGCCTGCGGCAGGCCGGTGTAGAGCGCCACCAGGTCGCCCGCCGGCTTGCGTGCCGACTTGTGCGTCCTGTGTACATGAGAGTCGAGGCTGGAGGATGGTACTCACGTCGTGTTTGTCGGCCTGCGGCAGGCCGGTGTAGAGCGCCACCAGGTCGCCCGCCGGCTTGCGTGCCGACTTGTGCGTCCTGTGTACATGAGAGTCGAGGCGGGAGGGTGGTACTCACGTCGTGTTTGTCGGCCTGCGGCAGGCCGGTGTAGAGCGCCACCAGGTCGCCCGCCGGCTTGCGTGCCGCCTTGTGCGTCCTGTGTACATGAGAGTCGAGGCTGGAGGATGGTACTCACGTCGTGTTTGTCGGCCTGCGGCAGGCCGGTGTAGAGCGCCACCAGGTCGCCGTCCAGCACGCCGCGCGCTGCGCCGCCGCCCGCCGGCTTGCGTGCCGACTTGTGCGTCCTGTGTACATGAGAGTCGAGGCTGGAGGATGGTACTCACGTCGTGTTTGTCGGCCTGCGGCAGGCCGGTGTAGAGCGCCACCAGGTCGCCCGCCGGCTTGCGTGCCGACTTGTGCGTCCTGTGTACATGAGAGTCGAGGCGGGAGGGTGGTACTCACGTCGTGTTTGTCGGCCTGCGGCAGGCCGGTGTAGAGCGCCACCAGGTCGCCCGCCGGCTTGCGTGCCGACTTGTGCGTCCTGTGTACATGAGAGTCGAGGCTGGAGGATGGTACTCACGTCGTGTTTGTCGGCCTGCGGCAGGCCGGTGTAGAGCGCCACCAGGTCGCCCGCCGGCTTGCGTGCCGACTTGTGCGTCCTGTGTACATGAGAGTCGAGGCTGGAGGATGGTACTCACGTCGTGTTTGTCGGCCTGCGGCAGGCCGGTGTAGAGCGCCACCAGGTCGCCCGCCGGCTTGCGTGCCGACTTGTGCGTCCTGTGTACATGAGAGTCGAGGCTGGAGGATGGTACTCACGTCGTGTTTGTCGGCCTGCGGCAGGCCGGTGTAGAGCGCCACCAGGTCGCCCGCCGGCTTGCGTGCCGACTTGTGCGTCCTGTGTACATGAGAGTCGAGGCTGGAGGATGGTACTCACGTCGTGTTTGTCGGCCTGCGGCAGGCCGGTGTAGAGCGCCACCAGGTCGCCCGCCGGCTTGCGTGCCGACTTGTGCGTCCTGTGTACATGAGAGTCGAGGCTGGAGGATGGTACTCACGTCGTGTTTGTCGGCCTGCGGCAGGCCGGTGTAGAGCGCCACCAGGTCGCCCGCCGGCTTGCGTGCCGACTTGTGCGTCCTGTGTACATGAGAGTCGAGGCTGGAGGATGGTACTCACGTCGTGTTTGTCGGCCTGCGGCAGGCCGGTGTAGAGCGCCACCAGGTCGCCCGCCGGCTTGCGTGCCGACTTGTGCGTCCTGTGTACATGAGAGTCGAGGCTGGAGGATGGTACTCACGTCGTGTTTGTCGGCCTGCGGCAGGCCGGTGTAGAGCGCCACCAGGTCGCCCGCCGGCTTGCGTGCCGACTTGTGCGTCCTGTGTACATGAGAGTCGAGGCTGGAGGGTGGTACTCACGTCGTGTTTGTCGGCCTGCGGCAGGCCGGTGTAGAGCGCCACCAGGTCGCCCGCCGGCTTGCGTGCCGACTTGTGCGTCCTGTGTACATGAGAGTCGAGGCTGGAGGATGGTACTCACGTCGTGTTTGTCGGCCTGCGGCAGGCCGGTGTAGAGCGCCACCAGGTCGCCGTCCAGCACGCCGCGCGCTGCGCCGCCGCCCGCCGGCTTCCGTGCCGACTTGTACGTCCTGTGACATACCCATTATTCATTACAGGTGTAGTAAGAAATTACTTGCCTTCGGAAACGTTCGTAAACACATACTGTTTCAGGCAGTGTCGCCGAGTCTGACTGAAGTAGCATGACAGCTATTACTGTCAGTCTCAGTGAGATAGACTGAAACAGCATGACGTTGACGAACGTTTCCGAAGGTAAGTCATTTCTCACTACATCTGTAATAGATTCAAAAGGGAACCGACCCACAAGAATTTTCCGTTCTTAACACCTTAACTCAAAACAAAAAAGCGTTAAGAATGACAAATTTGTGTGGATTGGTTCCTTTTTGCATAAGTAGGTCCATACGTTCCCCATCTTAGCAAGCCAACTACTGTTTGGCCATTTTGGTCTTAAAGACATATTGATATCACCGAAAGGGACAAACAATACTTAGTACCACAGTACGCACACGATAAGTCTCGGGATTTTACAATAGACTTCAAAAAAGGAAGAGGTTCTCAATTCGATTATTATTTTTATGTTCGTTACCTCAGAACTTTCGACTTTGTGAACCAATTTCGATGATTCGTTTTTATTTGAAAGAATGATGCATCCCGATTGGTCCCATTTTCATTTTAATTTAGTCCCGACAATGGCAAAACCATGAAATGCTTAATGAAAAAACTACATAAGTCTTAAATTTGCATTAAGCAAATGGACGAATAACGCAATATCACACCAACCGATTCCAATAATTATTTTTTTAAGCGGCTTCAAAACAAACCGATATGGTCCCGTTGGCACCAAGTCAGGGTCTTATGATGGGATCTTGGAGAAATCGGTTAAATTCGGTTTATTTTTTATTTTTAATTCAAATTCAAATAATTTATTTCAGAACTTTTGGTTCCATATAAGTGTTAATGTGGTGATTATTCCCCATATCATACCAACACGAAACATAACGTCAGAATTCCTATTATGTGTTTTTACTACAGTACCGGTCAAAATTTTAAGTTCACTTCATGATTTTGATACAAAAATAGGCTTTCAAGTGATAATTTTTTTCAGTATTAACAGCAATATATTTTTTCTCCTGATATCTTGCTGATTCAGTTACTTAATGTTAATTTCCCTTAAAGGGTTTAGCAGCCTTACGGAACAAGAGGTGCCTTTCCCCACGGATGAGGTCAATATTTTAGGTGGTATACTAGCAGGACCTAAGAATACTCCATGCTTAATATCAGCTCTAGATCTTCTTTTGTTTCAGAGTTATTCAAGATAATGTAAAATATACAGGGTGTCGTTGAAAGTGGCATATTTCGTAAACTGTTCAAGTTAGATCAACCAAACAAAATTGTGTTTGATAACAATAAAATAAACTACAAAATGCATATTTTTAACCTGCATCTTGTCCTTATTTTTCATAATAAAAAAAGGTTTCTTGTTTTTTTTTCCATATTTTTTTTTATTTCACGCGGAGGTACACCTACAAAAAAAATATGCATACATAGCCACTAATGTCCACTGTATACACAAATAAAAATATTTCCGTAAATCATCATGCGTCATGCCAAAAAAAAATTTTTTTCAGAAGTAGTCGTTACTGGCATACAAATAAAGTACCAGTGCAGTGTGAACATAAGTTAGTGTGTAGGTATACAATCTCTCGACACTTACCGCACAAAATATCATTGACGTAAATTGACTTATTAATCAATCAATCAAGCCATTTATTTCCAATAGAAGTTACATTGATTTGTATACATGCATATTTACATAGATTAATTAAATAAATTATTAATAATATTAAAATTATAGCACTGTTTGCAACACTTCAATTAATTAAATTAAATTAAATCATTCCATTCTTTAACATAATTATTTTAGTGACTAAATACTATATTTAATTACTATTGGATGTCCATTTCTGGACGAAGGCCTTATTAATACATTTGCTTTATAAAAGAGAGATAAACATTTGACACATAGTATTGTTTTCGACATTTGATTTGTTGCATTTTCTGTTGGAAAATGGAAAAAATTAAGTGTAAGTCTTGTGAAAAAACGTTAAAAAATATATGTGGAAAGAAAAAATGCATACAAACTTGACAAGAGGCTGATTTATATAGCAAATGCACTAATAAGTCAATTTACGTCAATGATATTTTGTGCGGTAAGTGTCGAGAGATTGTATACCTACACACTAACTTATGTTCATACTGCACTGGTACTTTATTTGTATGCCAGTAACGACTACTTCTGAAAAAAAATTTTTTTTGGCATGACGCACGATGATTTACGGAAATATTTTTATTTATGTATACAGTGGACATCAGTGGCTATGTACGCATATTTTTTTTGTAGGTGTACCTCCGCGTGAAATAAAAAAAAATATGAAAAAAAAAACAAGAAACCTTTTTTTATTATGAAAAATAAGGACAAGATGCAGGTTAAAAATATGAATTTTGTAGTTTATTTTATTGTTATCAAACACAATTTTGTTTGGTTGATCTAACTTGAACAGTTTACGAAATATGCCACTTTCAACGACACCCTGTATATTTTACATTATCTTGAATAACTCTGAAACAAAAGAAGATCTAGAGCTGATATTAAGCATGGAGTATTCTTAGGTCCTGCTAGTACACCACCTAAAATATTGACTTCATCCGTGGGGAAAGGCACCTCTTGTTCGGAAAGGCTGCTAAACCCTTTGAACAATTTTATTCATCGGATCGGATAATAATTCGTATGCAAGTGAAATTGTAATTTTTTTGATGATCATTAGTATGAACACCGCGGGGGCATGACTGCCAAAAGCATGACAGCTGCCTCGGTTGTCCGACCTGTTCGAAAGTAACGGTTAATTAAAAAGAAATAGCTTAATAATCAGTAACATATTAGCTGAAAACTAGTGTCGACTTAAATGCTGTTAAAATGATAGCCCAAAAAGTCGAATATGTATCAAAAATCGTGCTGCGAACTTAAATTTTTGACCGGTACTGTATTTGATACCTCTGGTTAAATTTATGTGTACGTATATCGAAGACAACAACGTATAAGGTGCAATCTGCGGTTATTTTGTCATCGTAGATAGCACTTTATACGTTGTTTGTAGAGTTGAATCTATATCTATATTATGTTGAACTAAACACCAAACGTGCGGATTCTTACGATTTCAACACAATTTACTGCTTTTTCAGCGCACCGCTAGCAGTATAACGTTTACATGAAAGCGGGAAAGCTTACCGAAAAGCGCGTGGGTTGAGTCCCGCCAGATGGCAGCAGTAGTTGTTCATCACGTTTTGTAACATGAGAAGTCGCCTGTACATTTTCTCGGACAGTGGCAATACATATCCAACACCGCCATCTAGTGTAGCTGTGGAATAACGAACACAAGCTGTAAAATTATATTTTACTAGGGTAGCGTGTATGAACATGAGGAAAAGGAAAAAATTCAACAGCGGATTTCTGACCAAATTTGAAGTTGAAAATGTCATATGAAGTTTTCTGGATTCAGTCTATTTTAAAAGAAAATTAGATTTTTTCTTAAAACCGTTTTAGACCGTTACGCTATGATAAACGCAATTTAGGAAACGATTTTGTCACCATGTTGTCTTAGTCTTGTCACACTTAATTGACAGACATCAAATGAACAAAAAAATCTTTAATTACCTAGCAAATGTAAAAAAAAACTTAAAAAGTGCATTTTTTGCGATAGTTTCATTAATAAAATCCTTTTTTTTGTGTATTCAAAACATGAAAAAAAAAACAAAAAAAAATTTTTTTTTGCAGGTTTGACCAAAACTCGTTTAACCCTTAATTGCATGACCTTGATAAGATAAAGATTTATTTAAATTTGAAGTCTGACGTGTGTCAATAGAGTCAAGAATACATGATGGATATTTCCATCACTATTCAATTAAGAGTTAACATTTTTTTCTTCTTTTAGTCTCAGGAATATGCTGTTAGAATTTTTCCCTTTCCTCATGGGCACCTTGTAGAGAAGTATCTGTTTATTGACACGAAAGTGAAAATGTTAAAAGTATACATCTTATACAGGGTGTTCGTTTCGATTTGCGATAAATTAGACGGGTTACTTGGGCCATTAATAGAAGTTGTCTGGTATATCGGCTTTTGGAAATATTTTTTTTTTGTTTTCATACATAATAAATGAAATGGTAAGTGTGAGAGAACCTTAAGAATAAAATAAAAGTTAATCTCAGGTGACTGACAGCACATGTCAAAATAAGTAACATTAGAATGTAATAAAGGTTGCAATACACATGTTCAGTGATTAAACTTATTTTTTTAATAACTCAATAACGGTAAGAGTTAGAACACTAGTTTCTTAGAGAAATTAATTATATTTGACCTAAATAAGCTTCCTTTAAAGTTATAGCATATGAAGAAAAACACGCTGTATACTCGTATTCTCCAGAATTTATAAGCACCACGTAACGAGACAGCGCTTGATTATAGCCTCGAAGTATTAATGTCAATTAATATTTACTCCACAATGTGGCACATCCTCCAAAGCGCATCTATACAGGGTGGTCCAAACCTTGACGTCAAAAAATTTTTTTTAGGTTAGGGCTTGTGCATAAATCACGTCAGGTCCTATAGGGGGGGAGGGGGTCCAAGAAAACATCACGAAAGATCACGGTAGGGGAGGGGGGGTACAAGGAGACCTCACGTGTATTTTTCTACGATGAACAAACTAAGAAATATTGTGAATTTCGGCTAGAAAACGTGAAAAATTGAATGAGAAAAATACACGTGAGACTGCTGGGGGGGGGGGGGGGGGGCTAGCCAAAAAACTCACCAAACATCACCATGGGGGAGGGGGGGGTCAAAAAGTAGCCAAAAAAACCTCACATGATTTGTGCATGACCCCTTACCTACGTCATGGGCTATCAGAATATACCCCATGTATGTTAGTCGATTTTTTGTAGTTTTCGAGTTATGAATTTTTGAAAATTTTTTTTTTGAGAAATTCTGGAATGAAGAAAAATATTGATAAAAAAAACTATTGGTTTTTTTTAATATTTTCTTTCTGTGAAAGTATTACTACAAATAAAGCATTTAGTGACAAAAAAATTTGCGTCCTCACTTTGATACAAGTAGGATAAAAAATACAAAATTCAAAATTTTACTTTAAAAATGCATCAAAATAGCATTAATGTACTTAAATAAAAAAAATAAAACGTATCCCAAGGATTTTTGGTAATGTAAAGACAGCCCTAGACCTTAAACCTTCGTAAAAGCAAAAAAAAAGTTATACTTAATAATGAGGATTTTTCGGAGTAGTCGGTCAAATAAAGTTAAAAAAACTTCTAAATTTTTAATTTAAAAATAAAGTGAAATTTCGTCTGTTTTGTTGTTCTTATCAATAAACAAAGACAGAAAATACCACGAAAACTCAATTTGTGTAGTTATTCAAGTCATTTTTTACTACTTTAAAATTTTAAGTTTTTTTAATAGTAGTAGTAGTTTATTTGACATACTACTCCGAAAAATCCTCATTATTAAGTATCACTTTTTTTTGGCTTTTACGAAGGTTTAAGATCTAGGGCAGTCATTACATTACCAAAAATCCTTGGGATATGTTTTATTTTTTTTATTTAAGTACATTAATGCTATTTTGATGCATTTTTAACGTAAAATTTTGAATTTTGTATTTTTTATCCTACTTGTATCAAAGTGAGGACGCAAATTTTTTTGTCAGTAAATGCTTTATTTGTAGTAATACTTTCACTAAAAGAAAATAGTAAAAAAAACCAATAGTTTTTTTTATCAATATTTTTCTTCATTCCAGAATTTCTCAAAAAAAAATTTTTCAAAAATTCATAACTCGAAAACTACAAAAAATCGGCTAACATACATGGGGTATATTCTGATAGCTTATGACGTGAGGAATCTAAAAAAAATTTTTTGACGTCAAGGTTTGGACCACCCTGTATAGCGGCACTAGGAGCTGACAGACCTCGAGGCACTAAAACCATGGCCACGAGATTAACTACCAACACGTCACTGTCTAATACAGTTATACAGTGATAACTAGTATTTTTTGAAAACCCAGTACAAACAGCAACACTCCTAAGGGACCATTAAAGACAGAGCAGAGAGAAAATGAAAGAGATAAATATATTTATATTATGTCAACTTCAAATTAAACAATGAAATATGAATGTTGATTGTTCGCATTGTTCGCAACTTGGTCGAATAATACAAATCGGGTTCCGAAATCTTATGAGACTGGTATCACGACTTCGGCCGAACTCTGCTGACCAATGGCGCAGGCATTGCTACGGTTAACCAATGATCGCTCGCGGTTTCTTCAGAAGGTGACATTACCATGGTTACGTAATAACAAAAATCGCGATTTTTCCGGAAGCTGACGTTACTATAGTTACGTTATATATAACATCCGCTTTAGTCCTGGAGACGTCAATCTAACTTCAGAGCCGGTAATTTGACAGCTAAGCTGCTATGTAGAAATTTTCGTTTATTTTCCTTTCAACGGCTGTCACTGTCAGATATTTTTTCAAAATTTGAATTTCAGCCAGAAACTATCAAGTCTCTATTAAACATGGCTACTGACAGATTAAAAGATTATAGGTAGACTGTCAAACGTCTATCTACCATATTTCCACAAAGGTTACATAAGTATTCAACTAACGTCAACTAAGAGATCAGAGTGCTTAGCCAAGTTGCCAATCGCTAGCGCTTGCTAGCGCAACGTAGTTTTCCCTCTTTGTCGCACTATTATGAAGGAGTGACAGAGAGGGAAAACTACGATGCGCTAGCAAGCGCTAGCGATTGGCAACTTGGCTAAGCATCCTGATGAATTATAATAAAGACAGCAATAGCATTTGTCTCTGTCAATGAAAAAAATAATTTAAAATTGCCCGATAACATGGCTATTTGTAAAAATATCTTGATTTGAAGAAATACCTCGCCTATTAATGTCAGATAAATCATGGCATCCGATTTGAAGAAACTATGATTAAATTACTAAACGGTTTTAAACAAATCTATGAAGAACTGTCGTTAACCAGTTTCCACTAGGAACAACGACATCTAGCGTCTAATCATGACCAATAGCTAATTCTTAATTTTCGTAGACGAAGGAACTTTTATTATGTCAACTTATTTGCAAATACTGAAATTTTGACGCAACAAAGATTCGATGACATATCATCGGGGACCATCGGAAATGTCGCGATCGCTACTAACGAAAAATACCGAACCCATAATATTACTCGACCAAATTGCATCCCTTACCAAGTGGCTCAACATTCCTATGTAACTGACATGTGACTGTAAGTGTGATTCTCTTTCATGCAATATTTCCAATTTCTGAAGTGTATACCCAGCTGTGTTGCTGTTTGTACATGGAAGAAATTGATACTCGTAGCATAGGTATTCCTACTACGAGTATCAACGTCTCATGCTTTTATGTGATCATTGTATTGATATTATATTGTAATATTAGTTGTTACGTTTTTATGAAGGCTAATAAATTATTATAATCATATCTCGCGCGTGGTATACTCTCGCGTCACTCCTGTACTAGGAGTACTGAATTGACCCAAAAAATTGGATATCCCAGCTACCAAAAAGCTAGTTGGTTGGTTATATTGTACTCACTATACATGGTGACGTGTCTTCGATGCACGCTGTTGGGTATGGAACGCGAGTTGATCCGGAACATAGCGTGAACTTGCTGCCCAAGATGGTAATCACACTTCCTGATTAGTCGCTGGCCTAGAAAAATAATGAATATTGACTTGACGAAGTACGAATTTTACAAGGTACATGAAAATGGAACTTATTTTCTGAGCGAACAGGCGCTAACTTAAATACAAAATACTAGTCGCTTGGTACTTAGATCTAATTTGAGAAAGGACAGTCAAGTGGAAAAATATGTATCGTAAGAATCCTTTCATCAATATGTTACGACGTTTTTATTACACAGAATTAAAGTGTACTGGAAAAAACATAATACTTTTGACAGGTATTGAAAAAAAACACAAATAATACTTAAAACTAAAATAATAATAACTAACTTAAACTACCAAATCCATCCCCCCAGTTCGCTGGGACATATTTTTGAACATTTTCAATATTTTTAAATACATCATATTTTGCCTTTAACTGTACCATAGTGAAGGCGTCTGGCAACAAGGCACAAGTATACATATTTCTCACATGCCTTTACTTTCCGAACATACTCTAATCGAAACCCCAAGCCCAAGCCACTCTAGATACTAGGACCATGTGCATTGTGCAACTAGTAATAGTAAGAGACTACAAATCATTACAATCCGTCTATACAAGTTTTTATGAAACACATCAATAGTAGATTACATGCCAAGGCCGTTTAAGTGCTGTTTGCCGGCCGGAGGGCAGAAAAAATAATTTTAAGTGTTTCACAAAAACTTGTATAGACGGAATCCGGCAGGTTGCTAAAAGGTATTTGGATAGCAGGTGCACGCACGTTTTGGTTGCGCCTTAGAGTGCAGTCAAAGGCGACTAGCCTAGAAGATTGCCCGAAAAAATTTGACCAGACCAGAGAGTTGTCGGATGGCGTGTTTCCGTTGCCGGACACCAGACCGACAACATCGTCAACTCCTGATGATGCCTCGTAGAGAGGTGAAACACGTGTCGAGTATAGTGTTATTGGTCGTGGTTTGTTATAGTTATTTGCGTATTTACTTATGCGGCGGGAGGGTGGGAAAATTAATTGCAAGCAAAAAATACGCAAGTAATTATAGCGGGTTACACTAATTATCTACACGTTATGTATCGCGGAAGAGCAAAGTAATATTGTTCATCCGAGTTAGGTGGGTTCCACCCCACCTCCGACGGGGTGATCTTGGTAATTTTTCTTTGGTATATGACATCTTATATTTGAGTTGCAATCCGTTAAATAATGTCACTTCGACATAGTTTCGGAGCGGGCTAAGGATCTAAATGGGATGACCGGTCACGTAAGATAACATCGGTACATATGAAGCTACAAAAATTATGTATAGCCACTACCTTAAATTGGAGTAATAAGGACGTGTTTGCTACTTTAATGCTTCATTTCTGTCGATAATTATTAAACTACTATATCAGATGTACTGTACATTACAGATTCAATGTTATAGTTAGTATTGTCACAAAATACATTTTCTTAATGGCCCGGTAGATGGCGCTTGTAACAGATTTCAACCCGTAAACGTTTGATTACCGGAAAAAGTACTAGGAGTTTCAGGGCACTAGCCTACTTACAGACAGACGGAATAAGGGTTCCGTTTTTATTCATATTTTTTGGGTAGTCCTAAAAGAGCAGGACTTCGTATGAATAATAACCGTATGTAGTATATTGAACTAATTATGGCATTGGCATCATTCTTAGAGATTGAACAGAATCGCATATTTATATTATTTATCAGATTACAACGTTAGTTAATGATGCAAATCCTGCCGCGAATGCACTTCACATTCTAAGTTTTCATATTTTGGTTTGGTACGCAAGATTGGAGCTTTACTACTCCATCAAGCCCCCGCTTAACCCTTTGAGCCCCAGCGTCATCATAATATGATAACGGAAGTACATAAGCACTCCAAATGCCTGGGATTCGATGGGTTAAACGCTCGGAAGTCCCGATGGGGCAACCAGGGAAGAGAAATAAGATCTTCGTTCTATAACTAAAAACTTCCCTAGAAGTAGGTAGAAATCTTCACGGCCAACGGGAAAGCACTAGTTTTTTGGCCACCGTCATGCAAATCGTATATGTATGTGCAAATTCGAATAACTCATGAATGTGCATATCGTTCATACTACATAGATAGCACATGCCTCAACATTTGTAAGAGTATTTTATGATTATTCGGAAGTAATTTATTTCTATGTTCACTCTTCCCTCTACATGCAAAATGAAGGTGTTTTTTTTCTGATCTTTCAATGACTAAAGAAATAATCTTTTCTCAAACTTGCTACGGAATGTTGATGTTACTTACGTTAAATTAAACCCGGAAATACTATGTATCCGGTGTCATGTGCTCAGATGATATGTAAAGAGATTTCATGTATTTATTTCACACCTAGGACTGCAAACAAACTGTCTTTTGTTTTGAAACGTCAAATTGTGACACTAGGTTTTGACATTCAGCCACAGAAAAAAAAAATAACCTTAGAACTAATGTTTATACCAACAGGTAAATGGAGACCTCAAACAGATTAAAAAAAAAGTAAGGCGCGAATGTTTTTTTTTAATGTTATACCATGCTGTACTATTGGTATATTTACAAATTAAGTAGTATGGTTCGGCGAAATCAGTTCGTTTTATTTCATGGCAAGTTTGAGAAAGCACTATACAAATCTCGGCGAGAAACAGGGTTACAGGCCGCGTATCACTATCTGGCCTCAGTTCCTTCGGCCAGATATATCTACTTGGCCTGTAACCCTTCGTTTTCCGTCCTCTATAGTAATGTACTATTTCTCAAACTTGCTACGGAATGTTGATGTTACTTACTTTAAATTAAACCCGGAAACACTATGTATCCGGTGTCATGTGCTAAGATGATATGCAGATTTGAAGTATTTATTTCACACCTAGAACTGCAAACAGACTGTCTTTTGTTTTGAATTGTGACACTAGGTCTTGACATTCAGCCACAGAAGAAAAATAAAACTTTAGAACTAATGTCTATACCACCAGGTAAAAGAATACCTCAAACAGATTTAAAAAAAGTTAAGCGCGAATGTTTTTTTTAATGTTTTACGATACTGTACTATTGGTATATTTACAAATGAAATAGTTAGCGCGAATGTTTTTTTTTAAATTTTTTTCGATACTGTACTATTGGTATATTTACAAATGAAATAGTATGGTTCGGCGAAATCAGTTAAAGCACGATACAAATCTCGGCAAGAAACAGGGTTACAGGCCGCGTATCCCTATCTACTTGGCCTGTAACCCTTCGTTTCCCGTCCTCTATAGTAATGTACTATTAGTTTAGTAGTGCCATAATAATTCGTACCTCCGTAGCTCTCGCGGGCTTGCGGCTGATACATGAAGATAATGAAGTTTCCCTCTGCCTCCGACACGAGGAAACCCAGGTTAGTGTTGTCCACCATAAACTCCATGTCGTAAATCTGAAATCAATATGAAGCATATTATAAGTTGAAATTATTTTCAAAGCCCAAAATTTTAATTACATGACAATTCGAAAATGCTTGTTACCGGGCCAACTTGAATTCATTTATAATCGTTTAAGTTCAAACTTTGCTGATCGCTCGCATAAACACTAGTTTACGAATATTAGCATATATTACATGCCCTTCTAATACGCAGAAGATGTCATGTAAAATGATGAACCGATGATGACTGAAGATGTATACAAATTGTAATCATGTGTGTGGTATTGTACAAAAGCATAAATATCATAAAATTCGCATGAAATACAACTATTTTCTTCAGAATTAAAATCCACTTACGGCATCTAGCGACGAATAGCAAGACTATACGAACTTTACTAACCATGAAGGATTTCAGAAATTTTCACGCTTATATTTTTGAATACGATCGTAAACGTAATATTTAATGTAATTATCCTTGATGCCATTGTAACAAAGTTACATTCCCATAGTGAGTTACTAGTATCTCGATGTAGGTACAGTCGACAAAAAAGTCTCCTTTACAGCTCACAAGTGCAAACATCTTACCACGGATGCGCGATACACATAGAAACTCGGTTGCAACGAACGCTCATGTCGCGTGACGCAACAGCATGAGCGTTCGTTGCAATCCGTGGTAAGATGTTCGTTGCATCCGTGGTAAGATGTTTGCACTTGTGAGCTGTAAGGGAGACTTTTTTGTCGACTGTACATTAGAGTGTCCCGTCAATGTATGGAAAAAAAAATTTTTTGAGCTACAGTTTCCCGAGAGGCATCATTTTTTTGTAAATTTACACACATTCCGAAACGAGTAAAAAAAATTAAAATATATGTCATCTTTAGGGCTCTACCGCAGTGTAAAGATTTGATTTTTTTCTATTTTTCCGAAAAAAAATATGTACCAAAATATGTTTACATATACATATAATTAAAGTATTTTTTTTATAAAAATAAATTAAATAAAAAAATATAGGAAAAATATAATTTAAAAAAATCCATATTACATTAAATATTTTTTCTTCTCATTTTTAATTTTATAGCTTGTCTTAAATCTATATTGCATGAAAAATATCATTTTTTAATTTTCAGCCCAAGGAGCCGAATTAAAAAAGTTTTTATTTGAAAACTTCAAACGATGGTAGAGCCCTAAAGATTTGGTCTAAAATTTTTTTTATTATTTTTCCCGTAATCTACAATTTATTTAGAGGCTTTTAGGTAGATTTTGGTAGGTCTCGCGTAAAAAAGTCAATTTCGGGACACTCTACTGTACATACCTGAGCGAGCAGTCCTAAGATCCCTCGAGACCAAGCTGAGCGTGCGATGCTGCGCCTGGTAGCGGAGCAGCGACACAGACTTGTACACGTCGGCGACCAGCACCAAGTTCTTGACGGCTAGCATCCGGTGGACGTATATCTATGTTCGTTGCATCCGTGGTAAGATGTTTGCACCTGTGAGCTGTAAAGGAGACTTTTTTGTCGACTACATACCTGAGCAGTCCTAAGATCCCTCGAGACCAAGCTGAGCGTGCGATGCTGCGCCTGGTAGCGCAGCAGCGACACGGACTTGTACACGTCGGCGACCAGCACCAAGTTCTTGACGGCTAGCATCCGGTGGACGTATATCTATGTTCGTTGCATCCGTGGTAAGATGTTTGCACCTGTGAGCTGTAAGGGAGACTTTTGTCGACTGTACATACCTGAGCAGTCCTAAGATCCCTCGAGACCAAGCTGAGCGTGCGATGCTGCGCCTGGTAGCGCAGCAGCGACACGGACTTGTACACGTCGGCAACCAGCACCAAGTTCTTGACGGCTAGCATCCGGTGGACGTATATCTATGTTCGTTGCATCCGTGGTAAGATGTTTGCACCTGTGAGCTGTAAGGGAGGCATTTTTGTCGACTGTACATACCTGAGCAGTCCTAAGATCCCTCGAGACCAAGCTGAGCGTGCGATGCTGCGCCTGGTAGCGCAGCAGCGACACGGACTTGTACACGTCAGCTACCAGCACCAAGTTCTTGACGGCTAGCATCCGGTGGACGTATATCTATGTTCGTTGCATCCGTGGTAAGATGTTTGCACCTGTGAGCTGTAAGGGAGACTTTTTTGTCGACTACATACCTGAGCAGTCCTAAGATCCCTCGAGACCAAGCTGAGCGTGCGATGCTGCGCCTGGTAGCGCAGCAGCGACACGGACTTGTACACGTCGGCGACCAGCACCAAGTTCTTGACGGCTAGCATCCGGTGGACGTATATCTGGGTGTCGATGAACGCCACGCCTACTAGGTCGTTGTCTTTCAGTTGCCAGATGTAGATCTGTAATTTAAATTCAAATTCAAATTATTTATTCATGGTAAAAAAAGTTAAAATAACATAAAATTAGTGACAAAACAATAAATATGGATAGTTTACCACGAAAAGGTCTCGCCTCAGCATAATGCTAACCCGGAAGTAAGCGCTGATCTTCCGGCGAGACCGTTTGTGGGCCACTATAGTTAGTGTGACACGGCCTTAAAAAACTAAAACTGAATACATGCATCTTAAATGTTACAGAAATTTCAAGTTGGCAACACAGCGCCATCCGGTCAATGGTATGACAATATTGACAATGACAAATGACACATTTATTTACACATGTTAGCTAACCAATGTAATTAACCAATTAATCACTTTTAACTGCTAACATGTTACAATACTCTCAATAAATACTCTCTAAATTCCACAATATAAAAGCAATATGCCTAATATTCGAAAAGGTAACATGACTAAGAATACTCGAAAATAATACATCTGCGGTATAAAGGAGCAAAGTCAAAAGCTTGTGGCGTCGCAGTTAGTAAAATATAAGAATTGTTCTTAAGAACTATGTAACGTATAGAGTAGGTATATGATTGAGCATATTTATTATGCTCGTAGCAATAACAAAAATATTGTTAATATATAAAGTAGAGTAATAAAAATATGACACATTTGACAGTGTATGAGATATATATGACATTACTACGCATGTAAGCAATATATGGGTAGTTGTCAACTACGTCTACCAAGATATCCAAAAAAAATATGAGATACCCACGGAAAACGCGTAATAATATTGCCACCGAAGTCAACGGCGGTTGAAACGCTCGGAGAAATGCCCAAATTAATAATGTTTCGTTCACATGTGTATTCTCTAATAATAAAGTACGATAAGAATAGACCGCCGATTACATACCTTCTGACCTACAGCGGAGATGAGGTATCCAAGAACTTGCGTGAGCGCTGTGACCGGTCCTTTCTGTTCTTTTGCGTAGAGCTCTTTGAATCGGTTCTTGGTCAATGGCTGCCCTGGTTCGGGCACCACATCGATGATGTCGTAGATTATTATCTGTAGCAATCGATATTTCAGCTTTATGATATAGGCCTGAGTCTATTCCCAAGGCATAAAAGAGGAGTGGGAGGGGTACGAAGTGACATAACACAAAATATTTTGGCCTCCGTACTGCTACCATACCTCAGGTACATACAGATTTATGCGTTAAGCCTGTAATACGTAATACAATAATATATCAAAACAGTGCGGCAGGAAAAAAGCTTCCTAGCTTAGGTATGTAACATAATCTACGTGATTATTTAATTAAAAAAATGTGAAACTATAGGAATTTTTAAATCCTTATGTAGTAACTTCCAAATATATACATTTTTAAGTTTTATCCAATAACAAACTTACCCTCCCTCGTGAAGTAATATCTTCGCTGTAGTTGTAATTTGTTCCTATTGCTATGTACCCGCGAAGGCCCGACCTAAAATAATGTATACGGCGATTAATACAAAAAAAATGAATTGCGTGTGGTACTGTAATAGGTGGTTTTAATATATTAAACGTAATTAAGGTACGCGATTAAGTCCCGTTCGTCGTTAAAATATGAGTGACTGCGACCATATATCAGCAAGCACATCTAACGCGGGCTCAAACATACATTACGACTATGAAGTCACCACTAATGCCATCCGGTAGCGAATAGATGAACTACTGCGAAAACCGTAACACCATATCATAATAGTACATAACGACACAAGTGCGAAAAACATGAAATTCGAAACGACCGATAGGGAGTGTTTAAAATCGACACGAGTTACGAATTTCGTTTTTGCACGTGTCTCGTACGACGTTTTTTAGTACAGATGGCCCTCCGAAGTTTTGGACCTGACGTAAAATGACTCACTTCTCGCACTAAAGCCTAAAAAGTACACCATCTGTACTAAAATAGTACATTACGATATAAGTGCGAAAAAAAATGAAGTTCGAAACGAGTGGAGATAAATAAGAAAATAAAGCAAGACCGAAGGGAGTGCTTTAAATCGACATGAGTTACGAATTTCGTTTTCGCACCAGTATCGTACGACGTTTTTCACTACATATGGCCCTGCGAAGATTTCGACCTGACGTAAAATGAACCATTTCTCGCACTAGCGCGTAAAAAAAGTGCCATTTGTACTGAAAAAAATATTTTGTGGGTGTTTTAATAGGATTGATTTACATACCTGGTGCCTTCATAAGACAGCGCCACATTTTTGAGGCACGTGACGTGCTCCCACTCATCCAGCTCGATGTTGGTGTTGGGGATGATCTCCCAAGACACGGGCGAGAATAAACACACGCTGAAACGCTCCAACATTGGATATGGGAATCTGAAACATTCATAGTTAACAATGACTACTTGCGCCATCTGGTGGCAAATAATAATCAGCGGTAGTCTTACAAAACTTTTGAATGGGGGCCATTGATTTAGAATATATACCTAAGTGGATCCCCAAACAGCTCAAAAAAATGGCCCCAAAAAATGGGCTGCAGAAGTAAATATTGCGGTCCTTTTGCTCCGCTATTCAGTTCTGACAGTTGACATACGGTCACCTTACGGTATAGCATCATTATTCCTTAAACATAAAAAGTTTCTACTATTTTGCGGTGTTGTTCGCAAATTTGACACTTATTGCTTAAGTTTTTTATTCTTTGAGTTTTTTTTATTATAGTTTATTGTAAGTGAGCGTTATTAGCTTCAACTGAAACATGATAGAAATGACTTTTAGTGCCACTTTTCTTGGTTTTTTTGTTTGGCTCTGTGCGTCCATTTATTATTTAATGTCATTGATGCGGGCTAAAAGTAGAACCTATGTAAAAAAAAACGGCCAAGAGTCAGAGTCGCGCGCAAAAGGTTCCGTACCATTACCAAATAATCGTATAAAAAATACATTTATATCAACCTAACTCAAAAACTACAAGAGATAATTTTCAAAGACCTTTCTATTGATAAACCACACGCTTATGTACGTCGAAAAAAAATCTACCCCTCAGTTACATATATGGAGGGCCCCAACCTCAATATTTTTTTCGCGATATAGTATCATAATTATGTAGCGGTTTATACAACACATATCCTTACCAAATTTCATTACTGTAGCATTTATAGTTTCCGAGTAAATCGACGGACGGACAGACGGACAGATGGACACTAACTAGAGGAAACTAAAAGGGTTCCGTTTTTGCTATTTTGGTTACGGAATCCTAAGGGCATTTCTTAGAGTGGAAACGGACATCTCATTCATCTGGTCACGTTTTTTTGGAAGTGGCTGCATCTTTTGGTGCCATTTTCAGTCGTCAGATACAGCACCCGTCTCTCTATAAGACAACCAAAACCAACTTCAAATCATTCAGCCACTTCCAAAAAAACGTGACCAGATGAATGAGATGTCCGTTTACGCTCTGAGAAATACCCCTAAAAACAGAAAAATGCCTGATAAATATACAACCGTTGTACTGACTACCATGAAATAAAAATCACCTGTCCCCTTTATTCTCTTGAGATTTCTCTTTATCCTCCCCATTGAACTTGTAATAGGTCTGCGTAGATTGCGCGGTACTGGCCACCAAACAGTAGGTCTTGGACTCCATGTGGTACGTGACGAAGTGCGGAGACATGCGGATCGGAACTTTGCGCACCGGCCATGGCGCGTCGTATGACAGGTGGGTCGGCAGGGCGCAGATTCGGAGCTCGGACTATAAGGTAAGATTAAGCTTTACATCGGCTGTCATGTCAAAAAAGAAATAGCGTGCCAGCAACGCCAAACAACAAATTACACCTAATTAACTGTTAACTTTGTAATGTACAGTAGGTATACAGGGTGTAAAGGTTTATCACAATGTATTTTACACACTGTATAAATAGATGCGGCTGAATGCACCACACACACTAAGATAACTATATCTTAGTGTTTGTAAAAAAATCAGCTGTTTCATACAAATTGGCGGCATTACGCCGGCCGAAATGTATGAAACAACTGATTTTTTTTTCGCGATTTCGACTTTGTCCCCATAGTAAAAGTTGGTCAGTATGACCTACACATTCACTACGTAGAATTTGAACGGTCGAAAAAAAAACACCCTGTATATTACAGACGTAAAGAATATTTGAGATATCGTGGCCATCGTAGGGTAAATTGCTAGTATAAAAATATAGCCTTATATAAAAATTAACTCTATGTACTTATTATTCATTTTGGAAGAGGGGGAGTGATTGACATTGACATGACACATCGTTTTAAAATTAATTCTAACTATAAGCATATAGAGTTAATTTTTATATGAGGGGTCCAGTTACTGGAAAGTGGCCAGTTACTAGCAATTTACTCTACTTAAGGGAAATATCCGAATTTATAATATAATATAGGACGTAGTTATGCAAAAAGGAACCAATCCACGCGAATTTGTAATTCTAAATATGATGATCTTGTTTGTTTTAAATTAAGGTACTACTTAATTGGATTTTCCCTTTCGCATAATTGGCTATGTAAAGTTTTCTAAGGGTATGAATATTATATTTTTTCCTGATATCCGCTGTCTTAAAGTTTACAAAAATTAGGGTCTTTTATTTTTATGTGCCATAATTTGTTAACAATCTTTTTTAAGCGAGTGAGATGACATTTGTTCAGTTTTATGGCTGAACAGTGAACAGAGCCTAATGCTTTCGTCGGTAACAAGTACATACAATGAAATAGAAAAAAAACACGAATGATTTTTTTTTTCTATTTCAATGTACTGATTGCTGGCGAACGCATTAGGCTCTATACATCCATAAAACTGCACAAACGTCACTTCACTCACTTAAAAAAAGATTATTAATAATTTATAGGAAATAAAAATAAAAGCGCCGCATTTTCTTGAACCTTAAGACGACGGCTATCAAGGAAAAATATAATATTCATACCTTTAGAAAACTTTACATAGGCAATTATGTCCGTATAACCTCTGGCTACCAGTCGGCAAGAGAGAAAGGAATTATGCAGCAATTAAGTCAATTTTTTTTAAAACCTAGTTATTTTAGTTATAGATATTTAGGTCACCTTAGCGTTAAAATACAGCAGCCCCTGCGGACAGTTGGTGTTATTGAAGGGCGCGAAGGTGGAGACGGGAGCCTCCTCGGGGCACAGCGGGTGCACCCGCAGCTCGCCGCGTGACGTCAGCACGAGCAGGTACGGCGTCGGCCCGCACACGAACACGCCGTTGTAGCCGCCCACGTTGCCTGCAATGTCACGTCTCACGTTTATACAGGTGATACGAAAATGGTAATACAAGATAGTAAAACATGAATCTATGAATTATTATGAACAAAACTTGCAAGTTTTCAATTCAATCAAGGTAAGCTGGAGCTTGTCTAAAGTTTCCTGCTGGCGAGCTGCAGCGGCTGTAGCTCTGCGAGTCAGCATTATTAATATTTATTAGGAAAAAACAACTTGAAAGGAAAAACAAGACAAAGAATCCCCTACTCAAGCCGAGTGATAGCTACTTACAGTATACACATGAAATAATGACGTCTCACTTTGCCTTTATGAATTCGCAATGAAAGTTCTCTTATTTTACTAAATTAAAACGAAATTGGAGTAAATTACCGAGTAAAATAAAGAGATAAGACAAAAAACTAACACAGATTTCAAATTTATAACCTGTGACGGTTACAAATTCGAGTTAATGCAAGACACTAACAAACGTCACTAAACCACTTCACTTTTTATATTTACATTAAATATACGACTTAAACTATTAAATTCATACTTAGAGGGCTTAATTTAACATTAATTATGATTAAATATGTAATAATTATAAGGGACCCGGCAAAATCAGCCTCTCATTCTTTGCCAGCTCAGAGGCGTTTTTTTTTCAGCATTCATATTTGGTCATCATGAGCATTCATATTTGGTCCCATAGTAAAAGTTGTTCAAAATTATTCATAGATTCATGTTTTACTATCTTGTATCACCATTTTCGTAACGCCCTATACATTTTAGGGCTTCGTAGTAAACTAGTAACCCTTATAGTTTAGCCTTGTCCGTCTGTATGCATTTTTTTTAAAGTAAATATTTTCGGAGGTTTTTCAAGAATTATAAAAAAACTAACTTAATCCGAAAAATAAGAATAAAATCATGAATATTTAGGCTTATAGAATACTTTAGAAAAAGTATTTCGAACATAATCAGTTCAGCCATTTTTGAATAACTACGGAAGCCTACATATGGGCATGGTACGATGCTCTGGACCGGTTGTTTTTATTTCATATTCTTAATATTCTAACTGTAGGATTTTATTTGAATCTTGTCCATTTTGTCTGATTTTCTAAGTCAAGACATGGACCACAAGAACGGTTACACCAAACAGCATTCTATTTATGGATCTAAGCGACGCAAAGTTATGTTACGTTACGTGTAAAGTATATTCGCCGTAAGTGACGTCACTGACGCATCTTTTGGTCCAACGATTCTGTCTGTCAATCTGTCTATTCTGTCGCTGAGTATTTTACACTCTTGTTTATACATTTATGCAACTTTACACAATGTTGTTTGCTCACATAAATGTTGTATTATTTACTTTTGATTTAGAGGCTTTAATGAGGTATGCAGTATGCAGCAGATATTGCATAGCAGGTAGGGTGTCTACAACACACTCTAAAGGTGCGGTTAAACTAAAAGAGTATTCGCTGTTCTAACCTCCCACTCAACGAAATTCGATCGGTACACAAAACGTGATTGGTTGATTTCTTAGAACGGGCGCTAGAACAGTGAATGCTCTTTATGTTTAAACGCACCCTTATAGACTTAGCAATAAGCTCGTGCCAAGTTCATTTTGAACACCCTGACTGCTTAGCAATATCTGTTGCTGACTGTACCTTTCGTATTTTTCACCATAAGCTATTCATTCTTATAGTGAAAAAATATTAAGCAAGAGATGTGTACAAACCGAAATACCGCATCTGCCGAACATTTTCTCGCAGTATCGATGCCTCATAGCTGTCCTCGCTGGACGTGACCGTGGCGCTCTGGTAGCCAAACGGGAACGACACGTTGATGCGCGAGAATCTCAGCTTTAGGTTGCCGCGAGGATATTTATATGCCTGTAATTAAAACGATGTTCACTTAAAAGGCTATTACAGTACATCATCATCAGCCTGTGAGAGTCCACTGCTGGACGTAGGCCTGCATTAGGAGGTAAATGCCCATAATCGCCACGCTGGGCAAGCGGATTGGCGATCGCAGTAATGTGTCCACTATGATGACGCTGCTGCCCATCATCAATCTTTTATCATAATTGTAAATGACACTTCAATCCCTTAGTCGACTCTTACGACACCCGCAGGAGGAGTTGGGGTGGTGACAAATGTATTCTTACTGCCGTCACCACACGGCAGTACAGTTGCTAGCTATTTATTCCTAATTATCGCATTATGAAATAGTAGCGGACCAATTATTTGACACGAACGGACATTTATTAAACTGAAATTATACCGAGTTCTCTTTACCAATTACACTTTAACACGTTCGCCGCCAGTACTGTTTCACTAAGCGCTAACACTATGCCGATCGAAATCATCTGATAGAACTCGCACCATTGACTCGTATATGTGTCACTGGCATAGGAATCAGATTTTGTTGAGCACACACGCTGTGTCACCGGCGTCGAACGTGTTAACGGCCTCCTTAGTAGCTCGGTCGGTAAGTAACGAAGCTGGAGGTTCCGGGTTCGAACCCTGGCCAGGGCATTTGTGTGTTAATCACAAATATTTGTGGCTTGGTCATGGTTGTTTTCTATGTATTTGAGTATTTGTATGCATCTCTTTATTAAATATATCGTCGCTTAGTAAACACAGCACAAGCCTTAAATTAAGCTTAGTGTGGGACTATGTTGATTTGTAAAATATTGCCCTATGATATTTTTTCCAGCATAGACTATGCTCCATATACCCCACCGATGAGGATATGCGTATCATAATAGCTCTAAGAGATGCATCTCCTTGAGTTTGCCCACTTTACTGCTCCTTGAAACACTCATATTATCCTCTAAGAAGACTATTGTTCTGATGATAGTGTTCTATTCGATCGCACGCCCTTCCTATGCCGACTAGGCGCTGGCCGCGACCTATTATTTCTTTGTGAGCCTCCGTAGCCTAGTTGGTAATGACCCTGACTACGAAGCTGGAGGTTCCGGGTTCGAATCCCGGCGAGGGCATTATTTGTGTATTTATTTATCACAAATATTTTGTTCCTTGGTCATGGCTGTCTAAGTATTTAAGTATCTATATGTATATCGTCGGCTGACAAGCAAAACTCACTATAAAAACTGTCACTACTCTTAGCAACCTCTTATGTCAGTATTAAATCAGAA